>JAPYYV010000306.1:0-47886 GCA_030522625.1 Copidosoma aretas
GAGTTGACGACGATTCTTTACATTTCAAGGAGTAAATCAAGCCCAAGTTTTCATTGATTGATCGAAAACTCGCGGAGAAAAATGGGAAATACGATTGTGAATCACTTATCTGCAATCGTATTTCCCATCTTTCTCTGAGAGTTTTCATTCAATCAACTTCAACTTGGGCTTGATTTATTCCTTGAAACACAAAGAATTGTCGTCAATTCTTGTTTTATCAAAATAATACTTATTTATTTTGTAACAATGTGTAGTAAGCTATCCAATCTGAAGCATACATAAAATTTCCTAACTTATCGACAGCGTTGTTCTGATCATGCACATATGCACGTACCTTTCAGACAACAATTATTGTACAAATAGCTATTTACTCGCCTAAAAAAAAAGTTGACGACAATTCTTTGTGTTTCAAGGAATAAATCAAGCCAAAATTTAAGTTGATCGGTTGAAAACTCGTAAAAAAAAATGGGAAATACGATATTAGATGAGTGATGCAAGATCGTATTTCCCATTTTTCTCCGCAAGTTTTCGATCAATCAATAAAAACTTGCGCTTGATGTACTCCTTGAAATGTAAAGAATCGTCGTCAACTCTTTATTTTTCGATGAAATAGCTAGCTATTTAATAAATAGTGTTATACAGCTGTAAAATCAAATCGTCCACACCGATAAGGTAGAAAACTTCAACTATCTCCGGACTGCCCTTAATTTGAACTACGTTTGAAATAATCAGACAGTTATATTAGGAAATTAGTTTGGAGTTGTATGTATCAGAAATCCTTTTAAAATATCTTTTAACTTTTTCCATTTAGGATTACAAGTGACAGTTATAAATAAATCTGCTTCACCAAATTTTCTTATTATTGCCATAGCATCCTGGTAATGTTGTTGCATATAATTAGGTCCACTAGCGTATGTTGATGGTAAAATAAAGAGGCTACAAATTTTAAACACAAACACAAAATCTAATAAGCTTTAATAACATTTAACACGCAGAACTTTTTGATTTTGTCTATAAAAATTAATTATATCACTCCTAATCATGATATAAGCGTGCACAAAAAATTGCTGCGTTAAGCTACCGCCATAGAGTAGAGGACTGAAATTCATAGAATTTGGTCTGTAAGGTAGCATATACAAACAATATGGTAAAAGAGAATGGTTTTCCTTCATATTTTTGGATGTTTATCGAAGCTAGTGCTGACAAAAACATTATTGGAAATACCATTGGTTCTAAAAACTGTGATAGTTTGTTCAGATTAGTATAAGATGGTATATTTTCTGGTTTATCATTAGAACAAACACATATATCATAATTTTCTATCGTTCCAGAATTTTTGTTACAAAAATAGCACTACAATCTAATATATAAGATTTAAAATATTTATGTACATTTTTATCAGTGTTACGCATGAATTACATCTTAAAATTTGGGATATGGTTAGCATCAGCGATTTAATATAAAAATTTATAGTTCCTTGCCATTGAATCTTTGTGTAAAATTTAAGTTAAAATAACAAAATAACAAAGTCAATATCTGATATCTGACAAAGTTTTCATTTTTTTTGAGTATTTTTTCTACTGCATGAAAATCATCGTATATATACAATTGACTGGACAATTGTTTTTTATCATTTTTTTAAATCAAAGTGTTGGAGGCAATGTGATATACTTGAACTTGTATTTTTCAATTGTAAATACTTTTCTGTGCCAACATCAAATGTTTCTCCTAAAAAGGCTTTTTTGTGTTTAATCAATATATCTTTTAAAATATTATTCTCATAAATGACGTTGTTTATTAAAGTATTCTTAATTCTAGAATCTTCTTTTATATGTTTTATAGTTACATCATTTTTTTGCCATATTTTCAGATTTTCATCTTGACGAAGTTTGAATTCTTTTATGCAATCGAAGCCCAACAATACATCTTCTTTAAATGAATTGCTCTTCATTATAAAAAATGTAAATTGTTTTGTTATGTTAAATATCGTACCTGGTAAAGTAATAACACCTTCTGCTTTTGTGATTCCTTAAATAGTCTTTATTTTTGTATCCCCACTTATATTTTTATTAAATTTTAATTTTTCCAAACATTATAATTGATCAGAGAAATATTTGCTGCAGCGTCATATATACTAATGGCTATTTTATGATTTAACAAAATCTTTAATTTGATAAGTGGGTTCACTATTCATTTTTTGCTTTATTCGTACTGACAATTGCATCTTGAATTTCTACGTTGTTAGCTACTTTAATTTTGTCATTTTTAATTGATTTTTGATGAGCTATTTTCGTGTGGCACATTTGCTCTGGATAAAATCTATTTGAAAACCTATACTTTTACAGTATAAACACGGAGTATGTTTGTTTTGAATTTTGTGTTAATCTTCATACTTATCACTCGAGCTATTATTATATTTGGTTCTCAAAGGTTCCATTTGTCTGAGTGTTCACATTAAATCATCCATGTTTGCTAAGATCTTCTTATCCAACCGCGATCCAACTAAATTTGGTAGCGCAATAACTAGTAAGTTTATTTGAGAATTAATAGTTGGACTCGGTTTCACGTCTATAAGCATATATTTTTTTTTTAAAAGCAAAATCCACGAAGGATTTATTTAAATATTTGAATGTGGAAACATATGAAATTTCATTCTACGACTTTTGACCTAACGTGTCTACGAATGGATTATTCCAGAATTCCCAAGCGTGCGATAAAGAATTTGTTTTTAAAAATCTCGAAAGCCATTCCAAAGCTGGGCATTTTAAAAATAATCATAGAACCTCTGCATATTTGTTTTCTTCCACCTCGAAGCTTTTGCATTCCGTTACGAAAAGTCACCAAAGTCAAGCAGTGTTTGGCTCGGCTAGTATTTGGATTGGTTACCGTACAAGTCTCGCCGTTTGCCTCGAGGTTTGCTTGTGCTATTTTTCTTCGGGGATCGATTAACTGTTTCTCTTACGTGACGGACAACTTGAGTGGGGGGTATGTAAAAGATATCTGGAAAGCTCTTTTTGTACGTACAATGTTTGTATCCATTTTCGAACTCCAACGATAGTCTGAAAACATCTTATTCCAAACACCTTGATACTTAGATGTAAAAATATTACTTTATTAGTTAAACCTCTATTATTCATCTTCTCTAAAGTCTTCTAAATTTTTAGGAAAATATTCTAGGTCTGAATAAAAGAAGTATAGTTCCAGATTCATAAGACATCCCAACTAATGAAGACTGACAACTATTTTCGGACCATAACTTTGTACTAAAGATCGTCTTGATTTCCTACAAAATTATATTCAACCTCTGTAAAATTTAGCCAAGCTATTTTCTCTGTAGAAGTCATTTCGTTCTTAAACATCACTCTGTAAAGCTGGTACTTATGAACCGTCGAATACTTCTTCCTTTATTTGAGCTTTAGATACACTAGAAAATATTAGGAAAATACATCTAAACGCCTTACAACTGCCTTTTTTCATTTCTTTAATAAATTGTTTTGTAAGTCCAAGTTTGATATGTAATGAAACAAGTAAAATATTGGTTATTAGGTGTTTAATTTCTTCCAGCTAAAAAAATTAATTTCTGTACGAACTTTTTACACGGACTTTCAAGTACACTACGAATTACAATCCTGATTACAATCAGAATTCCATATCGAGTTCGATACGAAAAATTGATGTGGAACTCAATCAGGATTTTTTGGATCATATGAGTTGACAGACATTAATTAGGTGGTTCATTTAGTTAATGTAAGTCAACAAAGCGGCGTGAAATTCAATTTTTATCATAATAGCATTAAACAATTTTTGTTACAGAGTAACTCAACAAGACAGACTTTGATAAAGTAGTTTTTCTTGTTTGGAATCCCGCAATATTAGGTAAGTTGGAATTTTATACTTGTATTAGGAGGCTGGAAGTATAATACCTTACGTTTAAGGGTCATCAAAGATGAAAGCTTTTTTTAAAGAAAAAATTATATTTACAGGCTTTAACAAAATTGTCTATTTAGTTATAAAATCTCCTTCATCGAGATTGTTGGAATATAAAGGTTAAGTAAGGAGTTTTGAGGGCTGAAAGCTTAAATGTAAAAGTCACCGGAATCACGTGCTTTCGTTGCAAAGAAAATAAAATAAATAGACAGGGTATAGGCGTTTATTTCGTTATAATCCTGAGTTGTAAGGTCAGTTAGAATTTAAAGGTAAAGTTAAAGGGCTATATAGTTAAGACCCTAATTTTAAAAGCTTCTGTGATTAAAAGCTAATGGCAGAGGCTTAATTGATTTAACAGGCTTTGGTTAAACAGATTATTCAGTTGAAAATCATGAGTTGTTGGGTAAGTTCGTATTTTAAGGTTAGGTAATAAGGCTATACCTGGACAAAACGGGGTTAAAAAAATGTGTTCGAGGTTAAGGCTTTAGTTGTAAATGTAAATAGAATAATAGTTTCATAGACTTTAGTTCATTATCTCACCTTACGTTAAATTTAGGAGGTTTTAGGTTAGAGATCAATCTAGATGTGCTAGAGTAATTTAGATGTGGAATTCAGATTCAGCGCCTCAAAATACATAGACAATATACGTTCGCTTCTTGATAACCTCTACCTTTTATTTTGTAGTCCTGTGTTATCATTCCAGATAAATTACCAAGGTTATCGGAATTTCGCCTATTAATTGAATGACCATAGCTTATAATCCAATAAAAAAAATAATTTTATTTTCTGCAATTATGGCACAAATTTTTTTGTGTTGCAGTAAAACCTCCTTTTCCTCTTCGAAACACTTTTGCTTTACTTTAAAAGATTAGCTATTGTACAGATTTTCTTAGGGATTGTAAAAAGAGGGCTTAACTCTCAAGAACTCGGCCGTTTTTGGATAAATTTGGAAATGTAAAGGGCTGTTGGTTCGCAAGAGGGGTATGCTTTGGCTGCTATCAGAAGACTTTGGCTTTCTCTTGGAAATATTTAGAATGGGGGGGGGGGGGGCAGGGGCTGTAATGGGGCTATTTTAAGTGGCTTAGGCAGGTTTTTAAAGAATTCAGATATTTTTGGGAGGGTTCAGAATTGCAGAAGTACGTGAAAGGGTTATGAGGGACAGCCGTGAGAATAAAATTATGATGAATTATGTTTGTTCTGGTTAAAATCCCAAAGAAAACATGCAATTTTCGCTTACATTATGGTGTGAGGGATGTTGGGTCTTGAACAGACCAGGAGGGTCGTAGTGGGTAGGTGTAGACAGAACTATTAAAATTACTGTGTCTGTATATAGAAAGATATGTATATATTAGGGTGTGCGTTATGTACCGATTTTGACTTTTTGATCATGTACCCCCTGGAATCACGGCATTTTAAGCTAAAATGATAATTTATACTCTAAAAACCCCAAAACATTGGATCTAACACGTGTCCCTGGATGCCATTTGATTTCTCATTTAAAAAGCATAGGATTTTCAAACTTTAACTATCTTTCATTTTTTTGACCACTTTAAGTATCTTTTCTGGATTTTAAAATCATACTTTTGAATAACATGCCACTTGGACTTGATTAATTTATTTTCCCTAGCTCAAAATAAGCAAATTGAAAAAATTCTATTTTGATCTTCAAAGCCTGTGAAGAACAAAAAATCCAAAATATAAAATTGTTTTAATTTACTTACATTGAGCTGGAAAAAATCAATGAATCAAATCCAAGTAACATGTAATTTATCAGCATGATTTAAAAATCCAAAAATAAAACTTCAAGTTGTCAAAAAAATCAAACAAGATTGGAATTTGAAAATCTTATGCTATTTAAATAGGAAAACAAATTGCGTCCAGGGGCATGTGTTAAATCAAAAATTTTCGGATTTCCGCGGTATGGATTATCATTTTAGGATACAACGAATATATTTCAGGGAGTATATTCTTAAAATATGAGAATCGGTACATAACAGTCACCCTAGTATATATGCGTAGTAAGATATATGTTGCTCTTTTAACAAAAAACAGTGAAACATGATATACTTTTAACAGCAAAATTATTGTTAATAAATAAGCTCATACCTGACAACATCTCTACCACTGTTACAAGTTTTGCAATCAGATTGATACATGTATTATTGTGAAAAAAAGACTACAATGTATAAGTTATGCAGAGTTTAAAGCAGCGAGTAAAGAAACCATGGAAATAACATGTGAATCGGAATTACGACATAATGTGCTGATTTTATATACGCAAACTAGTGGAACGCAGTCTAGGCAGTCTAAGTTTTATATTTTTATCTTATATTTGGATTGGCGAACAAAAAACTAGTAAAAATATATGCGGATGGAAGATTCCGTAAACATTTTACAATGAAATATGCGCAAAGCGGTGCGATACGGTCAGGGTATTATAATTCATCCAATCAGCGTCAAGTTAAGAGTCAGTGACTCGATTGACTATAAAAATAATGCTTACCTCGTAGAAACATGTAAAAATTTAGAATGTAGCCAAATAAATAGTATTATTTTATAAAATCTTGTAATTTTAGACTGCTAATAATAATCTGAAAAAGAAAAATGTAAAAAAGATGGTACTTTATAAATCAACAAAATTCTTTCGAAATCATTTCCAATTTATTTTATCGAATAGCCTTTACAATGAGCTTAATTAAAGTTTGATCCGAGATTTGTACATCTCAGAAAACTGTGTGACTCTCATAAACAAGGAATTTGAATTTGGTAGTAACAATACAGAATATTATTATGTTAACAATAGCAAAAAAAGGATATAAATGATTATATTATCAATATAAATAAGAACATTCATAGTATACGAATGATGATCAGAATTATAATCCTAATGTAAATATGGTGTTGATGATAATGTAATGGTGATGATAATAATGATCATGATAATGATGGTTACGATGATGATCATAAATGTAACTGAAATTATGATGCTAACAATGAAGATGATAATGATGATAACTATACAGCAGATAAAGATATGGCTTACTCTCATGCCGCAACTAATAATGTTACTGGTAATGGTAATGCAGACTATGACTGTGATGCAGTTGATGCAAATAATTTAACTGGCATAGATTATATGATGATAATTATAAGTACATGGACAATAGTAATAATAATAATAGTAATAATAACAATAATCATAATAAAAGTACTAGAAGATATATTAATAATAGTTATTATAGATGTAGGGATTATGATAATATTCTTAATTCAAATGATAATCATGATAGTAATAATAATAGCCTTGGGCAGGTAGTTATTTTTGGGGCGTAACCTTCAAGGTGGCAGAGGAGAAGGCTTTTTTTGGGCTTGCCAACTTATGGTGGTGCAGCGATTGTAACTGATTTCTGAGGGTAGTTGATAAAATAGTAGTTGAGGTGCGTGTCAAGCTTGTGGGTTCTTGTGTCTTTGGGCGTATTGTGCTGACTTTTAGGCGAGAGATAGTAAGAAGTTTAGCGCTCTGTCAGTGTGCTTTAAGGCCTAACTACGCATTTCGTGGGCATGAGGGCCTTAATATAGGTTGGCGAGGCTGTAGACTACTTTTTATTCCGGTCTTTTTGTACACAGTTTAAAGCCTGGAAGAGGCTTGTTAGGGTTTACCACTGCTTGAGGCACGGATGTTTCAAGTGGAGATTAAAGTATCACAAGCTAAGAGCGCGCTTTCGCTAAGTCACTTTCTTTGGCACAGGAAATATGAAGCAGGTTTTAAATAAAATCCTAGATTAATGCATAATTAGAAATGTGAATTCCTACATTACAGATATCTTATATTCTATCACACTAGTGGCTGTATCAGCAGAGGGAAAAATTTCGTCATAATGCAACTGCATGGAGATAGCAGTGCCCTGGGCTACCTTTGGTATTTTTTCTGGAAAAAGATATGATCACCTTAAAGCAAAATCAGTTATAGTTAAGAAGGATGGAGCTTAACTTAGAAAGAGCCTGAAAAAAGCTAAAAAAGACAAAGCCTTTGAGAGGTTAAAAGTAGGAAAATAATGTGTATTTGCATAAGTACCGCAACAAACAAAGTTCATTATTACTAAGAAGGTTGATTAGAAGGCAATCTGGCACTAATGCTGGTTTTTACAGGCACACCTGCCAGGTAGCCTTTTAAAAAGTACCAGGCAAAATGGGCGGATGAAACTAATGAGATCAAAAGAAGACAGACAAGAATTATAAATGTTCAGAGGATAAATGTTATTAGCAAAAGATAGCATGATCGGCAGAACTGGAAGTAGCAAGATTCTGCGAAATAAGATTGAATTATAAAGACTCAAATACCAAAAAAGTAGGACATAGAGAACAAGAAAGACAATGACGAGACTAAATAGGAAATTATGAGAGAAGAAAATTTAACCATCCTTAAGAACTTAGCGAGGAAGAAAACATGGGCAGTAAAACATTCGAATCACTCTTAAATTTGTACAATGAATCTCTGCAGAGAGAATCGTTTCCAACTCGTTCTAAAAACTTGCAGCCGGTACTTAATAATGAGTGCCATAAAAATCCTAAATTATTATCATTTTTATTATTAGGCGAGCTAGAGACAGAGAAAAACCCACAAAAAAAGCTGCTAAAGGCCCTTCTCTTGCAGCCCATGTACAACAGAAGATCTTACTAAAAACAGCTTCGAATTTAAAAGTAAAGGTCAACTATTCAAGCTAGAGATGAGGTGGTAAAAGCGGCACTTGACACTGGCAACATATGTCACAGCGCAAGACCTTGTAATCTACTGATTACTCTAAATTTCATTACGTCTTTGACTAACAAGGATAGAAAGATCTATAGCATAAGCGAAAGCACACATTTAAGGTACCAGACTATTTCTTAGAGATACTAAGAAATTATTAAAAGACCAATATCGTACGTATCGAATAATATACAGTAAAAGAAAAAAGCCAATTACGGCAGAAACTTTCCAGAGGTATATTCTAGGATCCAAAACCCTAAACTTGGCAAAAGACAAACTGCATCGTAAACAGATGCCAAAGTAACTTTTCTCACATTGTATGTGGATGATGTCATCCAAGTACAAATCTAACGAACAACCGAGCCAAATCACACTTTACAAAATCAGGTGATTCGCTTAGAGAGGCCATAAATAAAGTGACAGGCCAAACACAAGGGAATTTCAGTCTGCACAGCGTAGGAATCTGATGTCAACAATCTATTACATCAAGCTGAACAAAGAAGAGATAGAGAGTGATAAATGACACGTAAAAGGGCGGAGGCTTAAGCTTGCTAAGAGGACAAAAGCTTCCATAGCTATCAGAAAATATCACACAGACTCAGAGGACAAGATAAAATTGATTGCCAACGCAATACCCATAAATGTAATGAAAGACCAAAGACAAAAAAGTGCCAAATAAAAAACTTATCTTTGCATATCAAGAAAGTTAAAAATAAACCAAGCAATAAAATTAAAAAATTAAAATACAATTTAAACTAGCTTCTTTATAGTCATAGCGACCCCTGCCTCTGTAGTAAAAAAGTGCTAGAACCCAAAAACCCAATGATAAGAACTAACAAGACACTTTGTATACTAAGGAATGCATGTTCCATGCAAGTATGTAATAACAGTAAGAGCATCTGAAACTACAGGATAAGATAAGATCACAATAATAAAAATAATAATAATGTCAATAATAATAGAAGGAAATTAAATAACTTTAGTTAAAAATGAAAATTATAAGAAAGATGCCACATAGATGATAATAATGATAATGAGGTTAAAAAAAATGACAATGGTAATAATAATAGTTTTGCCAGCGACAATGATAATCAAAAATGTGATAACAATAATGATAATGATGTTGAAGATTATGCTAGTAATTATTGTAGTTACAATGATAAAAATAAGTGAGCTGATAATAATAATAATGCTGATAAAGATGACAAATACAACGACGCCGACTATTACGATACAAATGAAGATGATGACGATAATAATGTACATGATGATGATATTAAGGATTATAATAATGATGATAAATATGGTGTTAATGATGATGACGATGATGAGTCCGATAATAATAACGATGATTATAGGATCGAACATGTCAATTATAATGATGATGATGATGAAGATAATGATGAGGATAATAATAATGTGAATGATAATGATAAAGATAATAGTAACTATGCTAATGATGATGATGACGGGAATGCTGGTGATGAAAATGCATACGGTAATAATGATAATAACAGTGAAGCTAATGATTATTATGATATTAATAACAATAATTGTGATGATGATAGGGATAATGATGATAATGATAACAATAATAATAATGATAAGATCGGTAAAACTGATGATAATATTAATGATAATAATTATAAGGTTGATGACGATAATGATGCTAATCAAGATACCGATGATAATAGTGATAAAAATAATGATATCAATGACGATAATATTTTTAATAAAAATTTTAATGATGATGTAGTTGATACTGCTAAGAATGATAAGAATCAAGATAATACTGACTATTTTAATTAAGATAAAGATAATAATGATCATAAAGATAATAATCATGATTATGATAATGATAATGATAATGATGATGATGATAATGATTAAGACGATGACAATGGTAATGATAATAATAGTTATAATAATGATAATGATGAAGGTAATCATAATGATAATGGTTATACGAATAACGAAAATAATTATAATGATAAAAATTATTATAAGGACAAGCACGATACTAATGGCAACGATAATAATAATAAACAAATCGATGATAGCGATGGTGATGATGATGTTGATAATATTAATACGGAGGAAACTAGAGACAATGATGATAATGATGGTAAAAATGACAGCGCTGATGACGATGTAACGATAGTAATGATGAATATAATATAGATGAAAGTAATAGTTATAATGATATAATAATTAGAATAATGATTATGATGATAATTATAACAAAAACTTACACAGTCATTGTAAAGATAATTACAATGACATAAATGATGATGATAAGAGTGACGATGATGAGGATGATAATAATACGAATAGTAATAATAATTATGATGATGATAATGATTACGATAATTATGATGAGGGAAATTGTTATATTATGATCATAATAGAAATAAGGACGATTATGATTACGATGTCAATATTAGTGCAGATAAAGATATTAAAGATGATAATAAAGTAGATGACAATAATAATGATGATGATAATTATGCTGATGAGAATATTAAACATAATAATTATGATGATGATAATAATGATGTTAATGATGATACCGATGATGATAAGAATCTTGATGGTGATGATGAAAATGAAGATAAAACTAATGAATTGGCAATAAAAATTATCATAAAAGTAATAATAATAATAATTACACGGATAATATTATTGATTATTAGAAAGATAATGATGATGATGATGTTTAAGCTTATAATAATTATACCAATAATTATGATAATGATTTCAATGAGGATGATGATGCAAATAATTTCATTGATGTTAAAAAAAATTATAGTAGTAATAATGATAATTATGATATATAAAAAAAACATTGTAATAATTAGAACAATAATAATAATTAATAAATAATGACGATGATGATCGTGACGATTTTATTAATAATAATTATGGGAATCACATCAAAGATGATCATGATGTTGATAATCATGATAATGTTGATGATTATGGTGTTGACGATAATAATAATGTCGATGGTCAAGATTATGATAAGGATGATGATTATGATGAAAAAGAGAATGATGATGATGATAAAAATATTGTTAACGGTGATAAAAATGACAATGATGACGGAAGACATAGTGGCCCTATCGATGATGATAATGTCGATGATGATGTTGGTGATTAGTATAAAAATGATTATGATAAAAATAACAATAATACATGCAATAAGACTGATGATAAAGATAGTAATAATAGTGATGATGATAATAATGAGTATGATGATGATACTGATGAATATAATGTAATGATTGTAACGATGGTAATGATAATTATGACAAAGATGGTAACGATCATAATAATGATGATAATGAAGATGCTGATAATAATGATAATAATGATGATGATGGACTTATTATTGATGATGATAATGATAATAGTAATAATGTTAAGATGATCATAATGATAAGGATGATTAAAACAACAAACATTATTTAGATAATAACGATTATAATAATGATCAACTGAAAAAAGTGATGATGATATTCATGATCATGATATTTATTCGAAAGATAATGATGATGACGGCAATGATGATGATAATGATAATGATGATGATGATGATTATAATAATAATCAAAATGATGATGACGATGATGTCGATGATGATATTTCTGATTATCATGACAAAGATGATGATAAAAATGATGATGATGACGATAGTAATAATGATTATAATTATGCTAATAAAGATGATGAATATCATGAGGATGATAATTATGAAAATGATTATGATATTAGTAAAGATGATAATGAACATGATGATGATTATTATGATATTATAATAGTAATAATATTGATGTGAAAATATTGATGATGATGAGAGTATTGTAGACAATAATGATGGTAATGATGATGACGATAATGATGATGACGATGATTATTATGATAATAATGATGATGATGATGATAATGATCACGCTAATGATGATAATAAAAAAGATAAAGTTGGCGATGATGCTGATGATGATAATGATATTGATGATAACGATAATATACATGATAACAGATCCGATGAAGGTAATAATAATTTTGGTAATGATGATGATAATAATGATGATGGTAATCATGATACTAATGATGATCATATTGCGGCTAATGATAAAGATGATGAAGATGACGATGATGATGATGATGGCAGAGATGATCACGATGATGGTGATGATGATAATGATATGAATGGTTATTGAGCTGATGATGATGATATCGATCATGGTCATGAAGATAAAGATAATGGTAATGATGATGCTCATGGTGATCATGATGCTAATGACGATAATTATTCTTAATCATGATGACAAAAATGCTAATTAAGATTATGATGGTGATATCAGTATAAAGATGACATAATGATAATAACGACGTTTATAATAATGATGATGATAATGATGATATAATGATGATGTATCCGATGATTATGAAAATGATTATGATGCTTATCATGACAAATAAAATGATGATAAATATGATGATGATGATGAGGAGGAAGAGCGAGACCATAAAATCAATGCTGACGATGATAGTATACAAGAAAATGATGATGACCAGGATGATTACAGTGATGATGATACTACTAAATTTGTAGGGATGATAATGATAATGATAATAACAATATTATTAATCATCATGATAAGAGTGATGACAATAAGGATGACAATAATAAAAATAGTCGTGGTGATATTGATGACAATAACAATAATGATGATGATGATGCCGATGACAATAATGACGGAAAATACTTCATTTATTATGATCATAATAATAATAATAAGGGCAATTATGATGATTATAATAACAATAATAATGATGACGCAAAGATTAGTGAAGATAAAAATGATAATGATAATGTCAGTGATGGCGCCGATGATAATGATGATGATAATAAAAATTATTATAATGATTAAGCTGAAAAAGATGTTGATGAGAACTGACAATGATAGTAATAATAATTATTGTAATGATGTTGATCATGACGATGATTAAGATGTCGATAGGAATCATGATGTTGAAAATGATGATAATGAAGATGATGATGACGAAAATTATGCTGATAACGATAATAATAATTATGATGATCATAGCGATGATGATGATGATAATAATGCTGATAAGAAAAATAATAGTGATGATATTGTTGATGACAAGGATGTTGATAAAGATATTGATAGTAATTATATAAATTATAATCACAATGATAAAATTAGCAAAGAAAATGATTACAATAGTAATAAAAGTAATCAGGCAGATAATTTTTTTGATTTAAAAAAGATAATGATGAAGTTGATGTTGATGTTGATATTAATGATGACAATAATTATAATAAAGAAGACGATAATAATGATTTTAATGATGATGGTGATGCAATTAATGTTAATGATGTTTAAAACAATGAGAAAGTTGTTAATAATAATTAAATTGTTAGGAAAAAAAGTTTTTATTATCAGGACAATAATATTATTTATTAAATAATGATGATGATAAGTACCGTACAGAAAGTGATAACGATGATGATGATGATGATGTTGACAATTATGATGATGACGATAATGATGATGATGATGATGATAATTGTGATGAGTTGATAGTTATGATGATAAAGAAGATGATGATGATAATATAATGATTATCATAATTATAATGATGGTAATAACGATAATGATAATGACAATAATGATAATAGTGATGATATATATGACTAAAATAATAATGATGACAATTAAACTGAAGAGGTTACTGAAGATAATGATAATGATGATAGAAATGATGATTACGATGATGATAAAAACAATGATGTCGATAGAGATGATCAGGATGATGATAATAATGATGCTGAAATCGACGATAATATCGTTAAACTTGATGTTGATGATTAAAAAAAAAATTATAATTATAATAATAACGATGATACATATGATGGGTCTTATGATATAGATGGCAATACTAATGATGATAACGGTAAGGATGTCGACAATGATAGTGATGATGATGACAATTATTCAAAAGATTATACTAAAGTCGATAATGACGATAATGTTTATGAATATAGATATGAAAATAATAATGATAATGATAACAATATTTTGAATCATGACGATGATGATTTTAATAATGACGTATATTATAATGCCGAAAATGATGATAATGATTACGATGATGATGATGAGGATTATGATAATACTAATAATTATGATGATGATGATAATGATGATGATGCCAATCATGATGATGACCATGAAAATGATGCTATTGATATTGCTGATGATAATAATAGTGACGTTAACGATAATAATGTGGATGATAAAGATAATAATAATGAGGATATAGATGATAATGATAACAATGATGATTTTGACAATAATAATAATGATGTCGGTGACAAAATAATTTATGATAATGAATACAATTATAATGACAATGATAATGCTAAAAATAATGATTATAATCATGGTTATAACGACAAAAATAAAGATTATTTTAATGATAATGACGCAAATAATTGTAATGACGTTAAAAATGACGTTAGTAATGATGATAATAACGACAATATTTACGCTACGATTACAATTATTGCGACTATAATAATTGTAAAAACAATGTTGACGATGGTTATGATAATAGTAATGATGATGATCAAAATGATGTCGATAATGATGATGATTGTTCAGATATTGATGATAACAAAACAAATAATAATAATGTTATAGATGAACAAGATGACAATGATGATAACAATGATGATAATTATGACGATATTTATTCAAATGATCATGTAAATAATGATGTAGATGATAATGCTAAAAATAATGATGATGATTACGATGAGTTTGATGACCACGGTGATTATTAGATTGATGATGATTATAGTAATGTTGATGATAAAAATGATGATGATGATGATGATTGTAATAAGAATGATAATAATGATGATAATGACGATGATGATGAGAATAATTAGGATGATGATGATTCTGATATTTATGATTATCGTGATAAAGAGGATTATGATTAAAATGATGATATTGTTAAGAGACAGAATAGTAATGATGATAATTATAATACAGATGGTAAAAATCATGATAATAATGATGATGATGATGATGCTGATGATGAGGATAATGATGATGGCGATGACGATGATGATAATGATACTCATGATGATGATGATGATGAACATTATAATAATGATGTAAAATTAATAATAATAATGTAAAGATGTTAATAATGATGAGGATTATTAGCAGAACAAACATGATATAGATTTTAACAATTTTATTGATGGACAAATCCAAAATGCTGATGATTATATTAATAATCATAATGTTTATTCGAAAGATAAAGATGGTTATGATCATAATAATGATGATAACGATGATGATAATAATAACGGTGAAAATAAGGACTTGCATGATAGTTATGAAGTTTATGGTGACGATTGTAATAAAAATGACGAGGACGTTCACAGTAATTGAAAACGGTAAAGAAAATGAAGATGTTGATGATAATAACTTAAGCAGTGATGTAAATAATAATAATCATATTAATAATGACAGTTTTGCTAATGATGCTTATGTAATGATAATAATAATGATGATGATGATTATAAAGACAATCATAATAAATAAGTTTATGATTATATAGTGATAATTATGATAATTATATCGGGATTTATAATGATGATGATAACAATAATGTGAAGAAAGACTATTTTTACGATGATAATGGTACTAAGGATCGTTGTATTAGTAATTTTAATGATGACGTAAATAATGAAGATTTTAAGTACTTTGTTTATCATCTAGAATTAATGATGATGTTGATATTATTCATGATGATGACGATACTAAAATGAAAAATTGTGCATAATAATCATTTGTATGATAATGTTAATTACGATAAAGACTTTATTAAAGATAATAATGATGAAATTGATGTGCAAGTTATTGACTATGATAATAATACCGATGATAAAAATGATTATGATAATAATAAGGATGTGCAAGACAATTAAGATGTCGCTTATGACAATAACCATAGTAATTACGGAAAAGATATTGAAGATGACGTTGATAATGAGGGTGATGATAATGATGATAATGATGATGATAATAATAATAATACTAAAGGTGTTGATAATCGAGAGAGCGGCAACAATATCGACAACAATGATTCCAATAAATACAATGATGACGTTAATAATAATGTTAGAAATGAACATACTAATTATAATTATAATTATTAAATTATAAGAATGTTAATTATGACGACAACAACAATGATGATGATGGTGGCGATGCTAATAATGTTGATGAGGTTGATAATTATACTAATTATGATGATGTTAATAAAAAAATTGATTAATTTATACACGACGATAATGTAATAAGATCAAGGATGATGATGATCACAAGGATAGCGATATTATTAATAATAAAAAAATAGATGATGACGGTAACAATAATTATTATGATAATATTTATCATCATAAAGATAATGATTTTGTTAATTAGGATATTGATATCGATGATCATAATAATAATAATGGTACTGCTAATGATGATGGTAACTATGATCTAGATATTCAATAATGATGATAATAAAGATTATTATGGTGATATTATTAATGATAATTATCATGAAGATGAACACGATATTGACAGCCAGGATCATTATATCAAGTAATATGACGATGATGTACATGCTTATTCTAGTAATGATAATGATGACATTGATGGTGATAAAGATGATAATAAGGATGATGAGGATTATTATAATTGAGATCATAATGATGTTTATCATGATGATGATAATAATGGTGATGAAAAGGACGTGCATTATAATTATGATTTTGATGATAATAATGACAACAAAAATGATAAGGACGTAATCGATGAACAGAGTCGTTGATATAAATGATGATGTTGATGATAATAATAATGATAATAACGATGACGGTTGTGATAATGGTAATGATGATATCAACAATGATAATGATCATGTTTATGATCATAATAGCGATGATTATGATAATATTGGTGTTAATGATGATGCCTACGTTAATAATAACGATGATAATGATAGTGATGATAGTAAGGACAATAATAACGACAATAATGATTATTATAATGATTGTTTAGGTGTGTTACTGAAGATAATGATTATGGTGATAATGAAGATAATATCGATAGTAATGAAATTAATGGTAATGATGAAAAAAATAATGATAATAATGATAGTCATGATGGGGATGATAGTTATAATATTAATGATCTTAATAATGATGATGATAATGATGATGATGATAATGATGATGATGATGTTAAACATAATGGTAATGATAATTATTAGGATACTAATAATGTTAATGATGTTAATAATAATGATAATTAAAATGATGATGTTTATGATGATGAAAATGATAATCCCTAAGATAATAACGACGGTGATGACAATGATGATGATGATGAGTACGATGATGATAATATTGATGATAATGATGATGATGATAACGTAAATGACGTCAATGTCGATGATTATGACGATCACGATGCTACAAATTAAAGGATTATGAGTACCGGAATAATATTGATGGCGACGAATTCAATATCAAACATGTTTATCATTACGATAATGATAATGTTAATGATAAAAATGAACATGAAGGTGTTGTGGAAAATGATAATATCGATGATGATGGAAAAGCAATATCAATGATAATGATGATAATGTAAATGGTAATGATTATGTTCAAAATGAGGCGGATGATAACGATGAAGCCAATAATGATGATAATAATTATGATAAGGATGATGATGACGGTGACAATCGTGGTCAATATGATGATAATAATGGTGATTATAATAATGGTTATAATAAGGACATAATAATGATGTGGATAATCATAATAATAAAAATGATATGGTCGTGCGCGATAATTGAATGCGTTAATGTTAATCATGATGTTAATGATAATGATAATAATGATGATAGTCGTGATGATGACAATAAAAATAATAGGAATCATCATTATGACACTATCGCTGATGTTGATCAAATTAATTATAATTCTCATGTTATAGTTATGATGTGACTGATGACGGTAATAATGATACGGTTGATGATAATATGATGATTAGGATATTTATTATGTCGAGGCTTTAAAGACCGTGACGCACACACTAAAGAGACAGCTGTCAATCCAGTAGGCTCTTTAATACTTTCAAAATTTCTGGCAACTTACCTAATAATAAATGTAACTGTGTTCAAAATAACACTTTTTAGTAGATACTACCTAGAAATTGTTATAGGAAGGGTACTGATTATAACAGTAACTTAAAAATACTGCTAACAAACCACTCCGCTTTTTTTGGAATCTTTAATTATCGTGCAGTCCCAAAGACTACATGGCCTTGATAGTCAGTGCTATATTTTATTATAGATCCAGACAGGATAGAAGTTTTTACGTTAAGAATTTCAATAAACCAATCAGGAGTATGCCCGAGTTCCATCAGTAATGTAAGGTTGGTTAGCAGATCTCGTCAGCGAACGTTAAGCAATGATTGAGTGATGTCTTAGCGATCTAGTCAATCACTCTCAATAGTGAAATCGATTGTAGGAAGCACCTACTATTTATCACAGTAATAAATTGTTGATCGATTACTAACTATAAGGCACAATCATGAGCTGTTGATCCATAATGGGATTTACACTCGAATGAAACCATCTAATTGGTTGTATCATGAATACATGCAGTGACCTACAAGTAGTCCAACAAATCAAGCTGATACCTCATTTTTTCGATTGTAAATTAAAAAAAAAATTGACATGTATTTTAAGGTTTTGCTTAAAAAAATTGTATGTGTCCCCTTAGGAGGATTCAAAGTTTACGTTTAAGCGACGTTTTGGAAACTTCAAGAAATGATAATACACTAAAACCCCCGCCATTTATTCAAAAATGTATTAAATTAGACGATTTTTTTTTCAAATTGAACGAAATTTTATCAAGTTTTCAAATTTTTCAAAATTGGTAAGCTTACTTTTACATGAAAAAAGTTTTGTACGCAACACTAAAAAAAGCTGATTTTTTATAAGTTTTAATGTCTCCAAATTCACTTTTTTTTTTCATATAATTTTTTCACTGTTTAAGACAAATCAAAACATATTTAAAAGCATACCGGGAGTGCCGCTGGTTTTTCAAAGCTGAAATACAAGTTATTACTGAAAAACGGGCATTTTTTACATGACAATCTATCTGTTTGCAACTTGATTCAATGTTGGATCTTTAATTTAAGCTCTGGTTGTGTCAAAATTATTTTTGGAAAAAAATGACAAGGTTTTTAAGTCAATGATTTAAAATGACGGTAAGTGTTATAAAAAAAAGATTCTCGTCATTGTTAAAGATTGACCTAAAATCGTCGTACCTCTCTTTCTCAAAGTCAATTTTGACTCACCAAGAGTCAAAATTAGGGCTTGCTCAAGCACTATCAAAAACACAAATCAGAAACAATATGTCTACATAAAAAATGGAGCTATACGCAAAACAGTAACACTACAATTTTTACCAAATTTTATTCCATTACACTGTTTTACTACCGGTCGGCTCAGCGAAGAGTTAGGGTATTTATTTGAACGGTATTTAAAAGCGCTTGCAACGAGCTTTAGTCTTTGCTTTGGATAAGTTCGAAACGGTGCGAAGGTAAGAAGTTACGAGCAATTCCATGTTGCTGTTAAGATGTTAGAATTTCATCGTTTTTTAAAATTTTTTTATCATGAACTTGCATTGTCCGTAACATTAGCCGTGGTCGGTTTTAGCACTTTAATCATAGCTTTTTTCAAACACTCAAGCTAGAATTTTAGCAGTTATCGTAACTGCATGCCAAAAAAAGTTGCTATTAAAAGTGTAAGGGTGAGGGTTTTAGGCAAATTTCGCTGCTTTTAGCACCCTGGTTATAGTTGATGTAACTCTTCCCAGAGTGGAAAAAGGGCTAAGTCGCAGGTAAAATCACGCTCTACAGATGTTAATAAGAAAATTAGACTCTTTCAGAGTATATTTTCTTGTAAAATTGCGATGGAACAAGAAAATAATTGTCGATAAAAATCGGCTATCAAAAACGCTATTTTGTTGTAGTATCGATGTCTACTCGAATAAAATATAGGTTGTTAAGTCTTACAAAAGGTAAAATTACAGCAGTGACTATTTATTTTTACGAACATGCAATAGTATTATGCCATAGTTTTTATAAACTATTTTAACCGGATTCAAAAGTGCCAAAAAATAGGTTTTTACGTAAAAAACACCTGTTTTTCGATAATAACGTTGTACCCTAGCTTCAAAAAGTTGGCAGCACCAGCGGTTTGGTTTTAAATGTAGTTTAATTTTGTCTTTTAACAGTTGAAAAAGCTTTTATGAAATAAAAAGATGTGTTTTCCGAGAAATCGTAATTCTTTAAAAATCGGCATTTTTTAGTGCTTTATATATCACTTTATTCATGTAACAGTTAGCTTACCAATTTTGAACATCTTAAAAACTAGATAAGATGTCCTATGATTTGAAAAAAAATTCGTCCAATACTATGCGGTATTAAATAAATTATAGAGGTTTGTGTTTTAACATTACTAGAAGTTCTCAAAACGTCGCTTAAACGTGAAATTTAAATTGTCTCGTAGGGCAGCATACAATTCCCTAAGCAAAATAATTGCAAAATCATGCAGAGACTTACTTGCCTAAAGACAAATTCTGTAGTAATATTTGTAAAAAATGTTTTACTGGACGTAAAATTTTGACTCTTCATATGAATGTACATCTCAGAAATAGTAGTTATATATATGATTTATGTAGAAACAATTTACTCGACAGTTTAATTTCGAAAGACACGTAAATGATTATAGTCAAATAAATACCATATAAAAGAAGCTCCAATTTTTTATATTCTAACACTATAAGAACAATAATATAATTTTACAAGTTATTAGTTGGTCAAGAACTTGTTTTGTATGAAATGCATCAGATTGTATGAATGAACAAGTTCTGTTACGAAAGATACACATTAATTACTCATCGAATGTTATAAATAGTCCAAGTGCAAGCTTATGTACTTATAATTATAATAAAATTAAACAATTAGAACATAATCTCTTATCAATGTATGTTGAAATCGAAAAATAGCCTCTAGTTATGATAAGCAGCAAAGCAAGCAACAAGACTGCCAGCCAAATCAAGAATATATGCATAGTTTTCTCCCTCTTGCTCTCTGTAATTTGCCCCTTTTCTCAGCATAATAATCTTTTTACGTTATGACAGATGATATAATTACTTATAAGCGTTTGATCGTTATATAATAGAGTGAAGAGAAAAAGTCCCAATATCCCTATATTATTTAGTGATTATAGCGGAGCTGTTCACACTTCCTTATCGTCTTTACCATCCCCTCCCCCCTACAATCCTACAAAAAAGGAAGAAGAATCTTTTTCCCCGGGGTTTTGATCTAATATATTCTGGGTTAAGCCTCTAAACCCGCTAACGCCACATAGTGGGAGATTTTGACGTTTTTTTTATAACATTCTAATATCTTTAGTACGAAAATAAATGGACCAATAATAATTTTTAGAGCGTCGAGGTTGGTTAATATAAAATTCAGAAAGAATATTTAGAAAATTATTATGCCCTAAACTTACTTTGACAAATTGTCTTAAACCTAATGATTCTTCCAAAAAATATGAGTTATGTTTAAAAAAAATAAATGGATGCTAAAAAAATTTAAGTATTGGTATTGACTTAGATAAGCTCTATTCACGATTTAACTGTGTACTAAACTGCTGTCAACATAAAACATAACCTTCAATTAAACGTATCGTACATAAAAAAGATTTTTTGTGTTTCAA
This sequence comes from Copidosoma aretas, assembly GCA_030522625.1. Taxonomy (NCBI): domain Eukaryota; kingdom Metazoa; phylum Arthropoda; class Insecta; order Hymenoptera; family Encyrtidae; genus Copidosoma; species Copidosoma aretas. The sequence continues at coordinate 22,589 of JAPYYV010000306.1, forward strand.
TCGTTTTTTTATTATATTGCAAACTGTTAACACAATATTAATTTCTTATCAAACACGATCATTAACGACAGAGCGCAGTATCTTTAAAAATATTTATCTAAAACTTGTCTCAGTAATTCCCACAATCAGCAAAGTTTTATTAAGAAGCTTACAGCCTTAATTAACAATAAAGTATTATATTAGTATTACCGAGATAACCATAAATAAAACACAGAATACTTAATAATAGATTTCTTTCGATAAACCATCTTAATTTTCTTCATTGTGAATTTCGGGACCATTCATTCTTCATAGTAAAACAAGTAATTTGACGCAGAACACAGCAAAACCAATTAAAACCAGAATAAGGCACTCAACTCAACTTAAAAAACAGTACGAAACCAAAACTAAAATCAAACAAATTGTTTTTTAAATAGCCACTTTGAAAATATAAAGGTATTGATGACGACTAATATTAGTTACAATATTTTTTTAATAGATATTCAGTACCCTCAAAATTAAAACATAACCTTTAATAAAGCATGCAGTGGACCATATATAATGTCTATCCTATTTAATTGTATTTTTTTATATTATCAATAGGTTGAACAATGATTGTTGAAAAAAAAAAAACAAGAAAATAAATGTAAAAATTAAAAAGCGAATTACATTAATCACAAAAGTTCTTCATGTCTACTGCCAAATCTCTCTGATAAAGAAATTGTCACATACTACTATACCGATCATTTAATGTCTGAAGCACGTAGCTTACTAGGTCTTACATTTTTTAAGCATGTAACTAACTGGATTTTAGTCATCTGATGCATGCAATATAACTGGGCTCTAATGTCTGAAACATAAACTGACTGGAATATAAAAGTCTAAGGCATGCAACTTACTGGATTATAACCAACTAAAACATGCTGTTTACTCTGATGTATAGGTCCAAAGTAGGCTGCTTACTAGAAAAAAAAGGTTGGAAGTGTGCTACTAACTGGATCTAAATTAACTGAAGCATGCTAAAATTTCAGATACCATAAGTGTAATAAAAGTTTAAAATTATCTTGCAAATTGTATTCTTAGGTTAAGGGTGTTATATTAAAAGCTTAATCGCATTGCATCATCAATCAGTTATTTGTATTTGTGATAATTAGTAATTTTGTCTTTTAATCAACATTTCTCGAGCAAGGTTTCAGGTTAATTAATACTTTAATGCTTTTCTTAATTCTTTTTCTTAATTATAACACACGCACACACACACAGAGATATACACAAACACACACAAACACACACACACATATACATTAACTATCTTACACACACACACACACACACACACACACACACACAGACATTTTTTGCGAATGATGTATTTTAGTCGCCTATATTTTAAACAAATGTACGACAAGCTTATGATTAGGTAATGATTCATGTTTAAAAATTCTGATTAATACCTCAATCATAATTGGAGCTTATATAGGTCATTGCTAATACTTCTATATCTTTTACATTGTCTAATAATTTTCTTTTACATCTATTTATTTTTCGAAAGAATTTTCAGGTCTCAAACATCCTTTCAAGGTTAGTTCAGGGCCGGACGCTTTTCTAAACATACTTTATACATTTAACATTGACCAACCTCTACGTCTAAGATAAATTATTGATCCATCTGTTTTCCTATTGGACACATGTGGTTACGATAAAAAAAGTCGAAATATCAAACTGTGCGCAACCTAACAGCCTACTACAAAATTTCTGGAGCCACCTGATACCTACCGACCCTTACCCCTCTTGCAGCCGTCCCTCAAAATACAGTAAAATTCTTTAAATTTATCCGTTATTTTGTATTAGCTGAATTTTAACATCGTTGTCTTACTCCGCTTATAACCACTGACACCCTTCAGAACCTTACCGCAATACTTTGGGTTACTTTTCTCCTCTCTATAGCCCATCGCAGAATAAGTCAAAATCGAACAATGTTTCAGTTATTTTAGTGCAGTAAAAGTAGTCAATGCATCACTTACACCCGCTGAAACTCATTTACAGCTCTTCCATGCCTCAAAAAATGATGATGTAAAATTGGTTTAATTTTTTCGGTTCTTTTAAAATAGTCGAATTTTATGAGCCATATTTCATGTATTATTTTATACATATAAATGCATGTATATGTATATATATACGTCTATAGCTGTGTCCAGCGCATGCATAAATGGTCGAAGCAGACATACTCGTTATTGACCGTTTAAAATCATTCAACAATACACTCCATCGTTTTCAAAACCCTGCAGTTTGACATCTACGTTCAATGTTACCATAAGTCTGTACAAGGCACCATCTGTAAGCTTGCAGTTTTCTATTCAAATCTAGTTGGTTCTTCCAAGTATGACCTAACTTTGTGAAAAGATTATGCCTCTTCTTTATTACGCAGGTGTATACAGCAGAGCTCTCAAACTCTTATATCTAAAAAATTTTTAAGGTAACTTCCATCTTTTTTTCATAGAAATCTAAAGACGCCCAATCAAAGACTTAGATTTATAAATTTACATTGAAAATTAGGATGGGAAACGATGAAACATCATTGATATTCGACTATATATACTTCGTGCATAAATCATAGACAAAAGGTGCAGGTCAAACGATAAAAAATTGATGTGGAAAATATGTACAAAAACCATGATAGGATTATGATTTTCAGAGACAAAATTCTTTTGATGAGCGGTTTCACTAAACTTCGAATACGGGAGAAAATTAATCTGAATACAGTAATCAAGAATCTTTGACAGTTTTCCTCTAAGCACGTATACTAAGAGCCTTGAGAAATTTACTAAATAAACCAAAAACAAAAATCGGTAGAACGTTATTTACTGTAAGACTGTCAATTACTTTAAAAATATTAAAATTTTTTACTGATTATAAAGGAAATGGTTATACAAGTAAACAATTAGTCACTGTCACGAAGAATTATGCAATACTCAATTATAAATGTAATGTAGATACAGCAGTACAAACAGACATATAAACATGAACTTAGCGATGTAAGAAATTTTAAATTGATTGCCTTAAGTCTAAATAAACGTTGTACACAGAAAATATTTATAAGCAAGTTATTCCTTCTATATGCTCGTAGCTCACTTTATACATGAGCCTAAAGTTAACCTTTGAAAGATTTCCACATCGGTGGTATCTTTTAGGAACGTAACTTCTGTGGATACAATAGGATGCATGTGCATGTTAAAATACACTTAGTATTGGTTGACTCAATGATTTAGTACATCATAATACAATTTGGAGGATTCCTTATTTAAAATTTAAGACCGGAGATTATTCGTAGTGTTAAAGACTAAGAAACTGATCTGCGTAGACAAAATGAGGCAATAAAAGACGAAATACAGCCTAAAAATCAAAATTACAGTACTAGTAACAGTCGAAAATACTCAAAAATATGATAGCAGAGAACATAGTAAAAAAATGTATAATTTATACAAGTATTCTATATACAGAATTAGAAAATTTAGTTAGGAATCAAAATAATTAGTTATAGAAAAGGCAAAAAAATACGTGTAACACTTTGTCAAAATGCGATAACTAAGAGCATAGTAAGTGTGTTGAATAAGGGCAAAAATTAAATCATTAATAAAGGAACAAAAACCTAAAAAATATTAATATAGCTTTATAATCGATGTAATAAGCAATATTAAAGACGACAAACTTAAAATACGGAGGCAATAGATGAGAGAGTACGCCAGTTTCACTAAGATAGAAAAATTATTGATATCTCTAATGCTTTTAATTAATTTTACGGGGATTACGCATAAATATATAAAAATGATAAATATGTCAGTTCAAAAACTAAAAAGAAAGGTTTAAAAAAGATGATTTGTTAAGGCTGATGGTGAAAAAATTAAGATATTATAAAATTTAAACAAAATCATTAATATTTTTATAATTGCAATGTTAAATTTAAAATGTCTATATGTAAATAAACAATAAGCCACATTATTACATTTATTTGGAAAAAATTGTGATCTGCTTAGAGCAAAAGCATAAAATAAAAGAATATGATTCTAATGCTAATTAAACAAAATCTATTAGAGATGAGATAAATAAAATGGGTACGCCAGCAATGAGTTGATATTTTTTGAATTATAAAAAAAAATCTAGAGGTTCTTATGCTCAATAAAATTTTGGTAATTAAATTAAAACGAATTCGAAATAAAGAGAAATTTAATAGTAAAAACAGGAACAGAGAAAAAAAAAGTCTAATAATTCTGTTAATAAGAATATATAATTACATTATATAATTCAATAAAATAATAGAAAAATTAAATGTAATCAATGATTTAAATAAGAAAAGAAAAATCATTTAACCAAGAGTAATACGGAAAGATATAAAAACAATAAATACATTAAAATATATAACTCACAAATAGAAAAGGCTGGAAAAAAAGTAGAGAAATATTGGAATGGGAAGAATAAAATGTCTGAATAGAACTAAAATATAAAAGATGCGCTTTCATTTAAGTACTGCCCTTAGAAGTTCAAAATAATTTTATATTGATTCAATACTATGGAATTAACACTTATTAATATAAGTCGATCGTAGATATATATTTTTTAACAAATTTTGTTCTAGCTTTTGCTTCTACGTTATCAAGTCTTCTTCCTTTTCTTGAATAGGACAATATTGTTATCTCCTTAGGAAAGGTCTGAAATAAAAGCTAACTCTTAAAAAAACTTATTTTTGTAACTTCATGTTTTTTTATCTACATCATGGTAATCATTGTGCACCTCGGACTGAATCGTTATTAGTTGCTGCACAAGATTATACTTAATGTAATGCCATTATCTCTCTCTGCAAAGTTCAATATTTATTACCAATTGTAAAATGATAGATGCAGACCAATTCAAGCTGGAGAATAATGGCAATATATTAGGCACGCTTTAAACAGTGTAAATGTGTTTCTTTCATGTAAATTGCTAAGCAAAAATTTGACATCAATGAAAATTATAATCTTATGTAGCGACTGTTAACCATTTAATCTATATAATCCTAAAAAAAAACATGCATATATCAGACATAGATAATATAGTTTACAAGTCTTTGTCTTAGATTCGAAACCACTTTTTATGTTCATTTTAAATTGATTTATATACAATATGCAATATTTGACACTACTTGGAGTATACCTTATACGTTTATATTGTTTTCCAGGCTTCATGAGTTAACAAAATTACAAGACAATGGTGTTGTTAGCATGACTATTTATTCAGACAAGCAAGATTTACATTTTAATAAGAGATACAGAGATACGAGTCGCAACTCATTAATACGTCAATTTGAATTATTAAAAAATTTTAAATTGACTAATTTTAGTTTTGATGCAAATAAACACTTATATCTACGTTTATATGATACTTGAAACTGAAGGTTTCAGATGAAATAAGAATGGTCAGAAAAAGTGAGTATTTTCGCACACAAACAAATTAATAATAAAAAGAGCCTGATATGGCTTAAAAAATTCATTATTTGTGTTGGCAGCAAAAACGACAAATGTAATAAGTAGTGAATGTTCTATAACATCAAACTAGTTTGTCTAACGAGATAATGCTATTTAATTTGTATGCTCGAGCTAGTTATTTACTGTATGTCTAAGCCACCAATAGCGTTCGTCCGATGGCTCTGCGTTGCAACCGATCGCTGCGCTCGACAGCGCTCTTGCTCGCTCGGCACGAACTGTGTGCCAACGTACGAGTCAGCCCGCGTTGTTTGCTCGAGAAAAACAAAGCTAAACCACAGCATAAGCTTATCCACTAAAACAAATTGTCCTCACCCTTTTAGCTTCACGCGTGACTACATCTTTTTACTAAGGTTTTTACTTGTTTTATCTGAAGAGCATTAAGCTTGTCTTAATAACATCAAGTGACTGATCTATTTTCGTCAATAAGCTCCAAGCAGTTGAATAACTGCCTCGTTTAAACCAAGCGTGGTTATGTATTTGGTGTGTTTTTAGTGTGTCAATACATTATTTTATTTAAGAGAAAGGTATTCGTGTCGTTTGTGCTACAGCTTATTTCCTACTCCTACTCCTTCAAAGCATCCGGCTCAGCGTCTTGGAAGAATCAAAGTTCTCAAAGTTACAATCCACTTTAGCCTGATCTGAGACGAAGTCCTTCGAGCCGGATGCAGGAGAGGGGCCAGTGCTCTTACGTGCATCAGGCCATGTGAAAATCCAAAGGCGGCCATTTTGCCTCTTCACTCGTCTTCCTCTCGAGCGACCCGCGGACACAGTTAGCGCTCAGTTGGGTTCACTGTCTCTTTTTTTCCTTCCGCCAAACACACTATACACATTTAGTTTGGTGCTTGGCTGCTTACTAGTAAGTAGTCATCTTTTTTGTCTCTTAAGCACGAGCGCGGTCCTTTAACACGTTAGCTTTTGTGCGGAGTATTTTCTACAGCAAAAAGATATTTTTGCTGGCTAACTACCAGCCCCGACGGTGTTCATATGGCGATGACCGTCCCCTTCTATTATTTTCTCATTTGTTCATATTCGCATACATAGCGCCTGGCTCCCTTAAAGCAAAGGCCCTCGTTGCCACAATTACACAAGGCGGGTTAACTTTGAGTTCGCTCGGCGTGCTCGAGGACGCTCGTCAGCCATTATTGCATCGCCAGAGAAGTGCAACGCCGTCCGTGAGCTTGGAGAAAGCGGCTATTGCAAGTGCAATCGTGCTCGCTCCGCTGCCGCTCCTGCTGCTGCTGCGCTGCCGCTCCTGCTACTGCTGCGGGTCTCTTTGCTGCGGGCCATCTAGTGCTCGCCTCGCTCCGCTCCTGCTGCTGCTGCAGGCCTCTCTGCGCGTGCCACCTAGTGCTCGACCCGCCGCCGCTATGACTAACTGCTTATTTATAAGGGCTAGCTTATTGTGTCTTCAGATGTAAGTGTTGAAAATTGACAGCGTGAGCTGCCTTGTAAAATTAATTTACATTTTGAAACTCTACATGGTAATTCAATATTATTCGCATACACATGTTCAATACATTAATAGTTAGTGATTTGATGTAAAAAATCTCTTGATTTTCTCTGTTACTTGCGTGCGAACTAGTTGCAAGTTTATTCGATTCAGAGTTGGTCCCTCAAATTAAATTGGTCAGCTTCCATTAAAGCCTTTAACCTTAGCTCTACTTGGGTAACCGCCGGGTGAAGTTTATCTTCAGTAACAAGTGTCTATGATGGAAGCACAATATGCTCAACAGCTTGACATCTATTCCAAAATAAAAAAAATGCCTTTATTAATTTTAAAAAGCATGGAGCAGCAAAAATGACTAAGGGCCAGACTGGGTCTCACTTGCAGCAGGTCAGAGATGCGTTTGAACATTTCAAACGTATAAATACCTCGATTCTTGAATTAGAACAGTTAAATACTAGTCATGAGTATTTCAAAGATCGCATGTATGATTAAGGAGAAGACCATTATTATTCGGTGGTTGGAGATTTTGAAGACTACCTGCTTTCTCTGGCTGGCGGTAATCCTACGCTACCTCCTAACCCTCAAAATCCTTTATCTTACTTTTAAAGTTATTCCTCTCTGCCTTCAATTGAGCTTCCAGTTTCTGATGATAGTTAAGAAGATTGGGAGAACTTTAGAGATGTTTCCAGAGCTCTGGTACATAGGAAGCGGGATCTCCCAGGTATCATCAAATACCAACATTTGAGAACTGACATTTCATGTGAAGCTTCAGACCTAATAAAGAATGTTCCTCTCACTAAAGAGAAATATATACAATCCTGGGAGACCCTGCTCGCTTTTTATGACAATCAGCGCTGACTAGTGTCCTCTTATACTAGTTTTATTGTAAGTTCTCAACCAATGAGAAATGTTTCTTTTGCTGCGATAAAACGTTTATCAAAGGAAGTGATGGGTCCCTTCGATTCTCTTATTGCTTTGGGAAGGCAAGTAGGTGACGGGGATTTGCTCTTGTTGTTAGCAAATTCGATTTTCATATACACCGAGATTGGCAAAAACACCTAGGTGGTGCTAGTGATCCACCTACCGTTAGACAGCTACGCGAATTTCTAACGGCTTTAATTATAACTTTGGAAGCCTCTTCTCGAAGGCCAAGACCAAGTGAAATTAAGATCCGTAATGTTAAGCCCCATAAATCTTCAGCCGTACATCAGGTTTCTACCCTTCAAGTTGAGGCTAATAGTCAAAAATGCCTGTCTTGTAACTAGTCTCATCGACTGCACTAATGTAATGTCTTTAAATCTAAAACATGGGATGAAAAAAAGTGCTTTGTTGATAACGAGAGACTTTATCTTAATTGCTTTGGCACCCCCAACAAAACTAAGTGCACTTTAAAGTTTACTTGCATCAAGTGTCATAAGAAGCATCACACATTGATGCACAGAAATGAGTCTGGTTCCACTACCAAGTTTGTTAGGGGTGAAGACAAGAACTCTGATGGTTTAAACAAGCCTGATCTTAAAAATAGTTTGTGTCTTACTCTCGTAGTTGGTGATAGTTTCAACCTTCATCGAGTATCGGGAGTTCTTCTTGCTACTGCCATAGTCGATTTGTGGACTCCTGTAGTACTAGTATCAACGTTAGAGCTTTGATTGATCAAGGGTCCCAATCTTCCTTTAATTTCGAAATCCCTATGTGGAATTTTAAACTTAAAAAGACTAAGAACTAACGCTCTCTTGACCGGAATCGGTAATAAGGTGGTGAATGTGGAGGCCTCGGTTCGGTTTACGGTCCGGCCTTACTTTTAATCTAATTATGGTTTGGAGGTTGAAGCTTTGGTGGTACCTTGGATAACGTCTTACAAATCTCCAGCATGCAAGGACTCGGTTGATAACTTGACTTATTTAAAAGGCCTGAAGTTGGCCGATCCTAAGTTTTTTAGCCTTGATAAGGCAGACCTATTACTTGGTGCTTTGGTTTATGCAGTGGTCATTGGTAACTCAATTAGAGGAGGTGAAATCAGTCAGCCAATAGCTTCATCTTCCAAACTAGGTTGGCTTTCATCTGGGCCAGTTTTAGTATCTTTACTGATAAGCACGAGAAGTTCGGTAAACTTTCATACTCTTGAAACTTCCGAGCTCTTTGAATTTGTAAAAAAATTGTGGACAGTTGAGGAGCCACCTCCCCTGCCTGCGCTCAGTGCTGAGGATACAGAGTGTGAGAACTATTTTTCTGCTGCTCATCTCAGGTTACCAGACGGTCTTTTTTTAATACGTCTGCCATTCAAGACTACAGTAGATCATTTGAGAGAGTCCAGTTTTAATTCGTGTCAAAACGCTTTAGTTGTGTAGAAGCAACTAGAGAACTCCTGAGCTGCGAAGGGCCTATAATACTTTACTGTTTAAATATTTATCTATGGGACATATGAGAGAGAGCCTCAATCGTGATCTAGCCGTTAACTTTTTACAACATTACGGTGTATATAAAATAAATGGTGAAAAAACAAAGTAACGGGTTGTGTTTAACGGATCGGTTAAAAATCGTGACAGCGTTTCTCTTAATTCTGCCCTAAATTCTGGCCGAAATTTGTTGCATAATTTATTTTAAATTATATTAAAGTGGCGTTTTTATGAATTGGCCTTCACCACCGATGTGGAAAAAATGTTTCGGCAAATAGTGGTTCACCCTGATAATCAGCCCTTTCAGGCAATTCTTTGGCGCTTCGAACCTTCAGATCCTATAAAGACCTACTTGCTTATAACAGTTACTTACGGCCTGGTAAGCTCTCCTTATTCGGCCACTCGAGTTCTTAGCCAACTAGCTGTTAATCGTCAGGATTCTCATCCTCGTGCTGCTAAAATAATTCAAGAAAAGTTTTGTGTTGATGACTGCCTCTTCGGCGGGCATTCTTTAGAGGAAGCTAAACAAGGGACCAAAGAGCTTATGAATCAACTAGGTGGGTTTCCTCTCAAAAAATTATCTTCAAATTCGTTTGAAGCTCTGTCCGATGCACCCAACGAATTCCTGGTTCGTAGCCCTAAAGAATTTAAGGATTACAATCAAGCGGTTTCTATTCTTGCCCTGTATTTGAAACACACTGGCAACGAATTTCTGTTCCAATTCTCAGTTGGCTCTAGCCCACAGTCTTGGACCGAACGGTTCCTGTTGATACAATCGGCTAAGTTCTTCGATCCGCTTGGTTGGTTTTCTCCAGCTCTCATCCTTGGTAAAATAATCTTTCAATCGCGCTGGCTGCTTGAGATATCGTGGGATGACCCATTACCACTGGCAATGACTTCTAAATGGACCAACTAGTTGGAAAAAATACTTGAATTGAATAAGTTAACGCTTTCGTGTTGAAATTTCTTCTCACCTGGTTTCAAATCTTTTGAAATTTATGGTTTTGCTGACGCTTCTAAATCCGCTTGTGCTGCCGTGATTTACATTAGTATTATAATAAATAGGAAGGTTTACGTATCTCTTTAATTAGCCAAAACCGAGGTGAGTCCAATAAAATCTTTAAATATACACCGGTGGGAGCTCTGCACGTCTCATCTACTAGCAAAAATGGTTAAGCACTTTCCAAACATTTGTCCTGTTAAGAAAGCTCCTGTTCATCTATGGACAGACTCTTTAAATGTGCTACACTGGCTTAACGCTCCACCCTCTAAGTGGCCAGCCTTTGTAGCCCATAGGTGCTCTGATATCTTTGAAATGACTCTCAAGGCTGAGTGGCATCACATAAGGGCCAGTAAGAACCCGGCCAACATAGCTTCTTGCGGCATCAACCCCTCACAAATGCAGGAGCAACGTTTATGGTTTACAGAACCAGAAATTCTGCATGAGCTTCAACCCGAGTATCCAAGGCTTAAAGTCAAGACAATCGAAGATCCGCATCGGGTAAGTTTGTTGTTTAGAAATAAAGGACTAGAGACGTTTGTTGACGATTTGTATAGATGCTAGTCCAAGTGGGAAAGGTTATTTAGGGTCTCGGCATACTGTTTGCGATTCGTCTATAAATGCCTTATTAAACTCAAACTAAAGGGGTTACTAACTTCTTCAACTTTAGAAGTCTCTTTTCAATAAAATTTTTCCTTTACTTCCGTAGACAGCTACTTGCATCACTTCTCGATAAATCTAACGATGGAAGAATCATAAAACGCCACCCGGTTTTCAGTTTATGCTCACCAGCAGCTGTGGTTTTCGGCTAATTTAGTTGTTCTTCGTCGGAATCGAAACCGTACTTTATAAGAAACAAAACCACTTCCGTCAACTAGTCCTTTGCTTACACTAAGCCTTGTCTTTATTCACGGACTCATACGAGTTGGTGGTAGACTTAGCAACTTACTGTTAGACGAAGACTCCAAATCCCTTGATCCTCTATGGATACGATCATATCTCAGAGTTTTTGATTGACTATTATCATCGTACTCTGTTACATGGAGGTACTGACATGGTTCTTGTCAATCCAAGACTTAAATACTGCGAGGTAGTAGGGTTGCTCGCGCTAAACTTAGCCATTGCATTACTTGTAAGAGATACAGAGCCAAAACTCAAACCCAACTCATGGGTGACCTCCTAAGCTCCAGAGTTACTCCTCGTCCTCCATTCCAAAGAACTGGAGTGGACTATGCTGGTCCTTTTACTGTTCGTTTGTCCAAGTGTCAAGGTAAAAGCACTCTCAAAGACTATGTATATATTGTCTTTATATGTAGGTCTACTAAAGCTGTGCACTTAGAAGTGGCAGAGGATTACTCGACTGAGTCATTTGTTGCTGCCTTTTATCGCTTTGTGTCCCGCCGAGGTTACTGCACTCATTTATGTACTGACCAAGGCACACATTTCGTTGGTGCCGATAACCAATTAAGACAGATGTGGCTAGAACGAGGTGGCTCCTTTTCGAATAGTCTGGCGTCTGCAGGCACTCAGTGGTGTTTTAATTCGCCAGCCGTCCCCACTTCGGTGGTGTATGGGAATCTGCAGTAAAGTCAGCTAAATACCATTTAAAACGAGTTGTTGGTGAGCAAGTCCTTACCTTTGTAGAATTATCAACTCTGCTTTGTCGAATAGAAGCTAAACTCAATTCGCGACCGCTTTGCCCAGTAACTGACGATCCCGATGATCTAAGTCCACTTACCCCGGCACATTTGTTAACACTAAGACCTGCTTATTCCGTTCCCGAACCTGACGCGTCAGAGAAGAAAATATCCTTGTTGCGTAGATGGAGACTCATTACTTAGTCCGTCCAACATTTTTGGAAGAGGTGATTCTCTGAATACCTTAATACACTGCAGACTAGAGCTAAATGGCTCACGTTCTGAAGATCGATGCAAGTTGGAGACCTGGTACCTATTAAAAATGAATTGATTTCGCCTGGCAGGTGGCCTCTGGGTAGAGTTATAGAGGTTTTCAAGGACGCCAAGTCACTTGTAAGAGTAGTAATGGTTAAAACTAGAACAACTGTTTTATCTCGACCCATTTTTAAACCAATTTTGCTAAGGACTACTTCTGAAATGAAAAGAAACGGTCAAAATCAATAAAAGGTCGTCAAATTCACGTAATGTACTGTTAACCTTGCACTTTGCTTCAAACAGACTTGCGTTTCGAATCTAGTTACTAAAAAATAGGTGTTCATTAGGTTACTTATTTACATTCATTTTTCTTTAAAGTAATAATATTTAAAAGGGAAAAAGAAATTTATATAAGTAAACTTATTTGAGCGACTCCATTTGTCAGTAGATGAGCAATCTACATTGCGTATTAAGATTTTCTTTTCCTACCTTAAGTTCTATTGTATCAAATTTATTGACTATGTATTTAATGTATTTTTTTGATACACATTCGCACTGACTGCTGTCCATCAACCTTGGGAGTATGTGTAGCATCAAACAAATTTGTCTAACGAGATAACGCTATTAAATTTGTATGCTCGCACTAGTAATTTACTGTATGCTTAAGCAACCAATAGCGTTCGTCCGATGGCTCTGCGTTGCAACCAATCGCTGCGCTCGACGGCACTCTTGTTCGCTAGGCACGAACTGTGGGCCAACGTATGAGTCAGTCCGCGTTGTTCGCTCGAGAAAAACAAAGCTGAACCACAGCATAAGCTTATCCACTAAACCAAATTGTGCTCACCCGTTAAGTTTCACGCGTCACTCCATCTTCTTACNNNNCTTCTTACTAAGGTTTTTTTTTCAATAATGACGCAAGTACACAAAGTGGTAATTGGAGCATGACTTTATTAATGATTTTATAATAAAGTCATGCTCCAATTACCACTTTGCGTACTTGCGTCATTATTGATTTTTGACTATGGAGCAAGTGTTTGGATGTTTTACCTTTTACAAGGTTTTTTTTTGTTTAATCTGAAAATCATTGAGCTTGTCCTAATTACATCAAGTTATTTATTTATAATCGTCAATAAGCTCTAAGCTGATGAACAACTGGCTCGTTTAAACCAAGCGTGATTATGTATTTGGTGTGTTTTTAGTGTGTCAATACATTATTTCATTGAAGAGAAAGGGGTTCGTGTGGTTTGTGCTACAGCTTATTTCCTACTCCTGCTCTTTCAAAGCATCGAGCTAAGCGTCTTGGAAGAGTCAAAGTTCTCAAAGTTACAGTCCACTTTAGCCCGATCTGAGACAGATGCATTTATATGTATTTATGTGCGTACACCGTAATTCGGGCCATACAAATTAGAGAGAAACCATTATTCTAAATTTCTGAGTTTTGCTATCTATATAACATCTTTGTCCATATCTTAAGCATGACTACTAATTTATTACTATTGTAATCACTCAGATTATTTTCATAACTGCTTATATCTCTAGACTTTGATACGCAGTTGTTGCAGAAATGGATAGTTTTCCTGTTTATAGTATAATTAACGCCGAGATATTGTGTCTGTATTCTGAAACCTTTTTGTAAGCTTTTATTTATCTTGTACCTTCCGCCTGTCTGTTTGTCCGTGGTAAGATAGAACAAATTTTGTATTTGACTTGTTACCTATTCCCGGTTAGCTTAAAAATTTTCTTCACTTAAAAATACTCAGTTTCGATAACAATGCAATATTATCTAAAATAATTGCAAAGAAACGTCATTTTTCATTTATAACTAGTAAATTGAAAAATAATGGTGTTGGAATAAGGCCTGCAACATGATTGCTGCCAAACAGGAGGAGTCAGAAACACGAAACACGTTTAGCAGCTGCTTTCGATCTGTCTGCTCGAGTATCTGAGCCACTCCAAACTTTAACTTATACGCATTTACCTTACATTCTTACACAATGCATGTTTGTTTACTCTTTACAAATTCGCAAATCCCGTCAATTACAAAGTCAACGGATCCAAAAAGATAATTTGATTTAGATGTGATGAATTGGAATTTTTTACGAAGCGTGGGTGAGCGGCCGATGTGTAAATAGTTAAAAGACTCTGCATACTATGAATTCAAAAAAAAGTTTCCGTTTCTAAAAACAACATTAATACAACAAGTAAAAGGGAAAAATTGTTTAAAAATAATGGTGTACACTAATTTTTTTCCATTTAAAATGCTTCTCTCTGACTTAGACTAAGATTCTAACAGCAAAAATAGAATAATTAGTTGCTACACAAGATTCTCGTTGTTAAAATTTCGCTAAGCAAAGTACTATTATTAAATAAAAGATAGAGTTAAAACCGTCAATCTAATAATACTTTAACTGTAAATTTTGAGTGACATGACGTCTCACTTAATGGAAATAAGTTAAAGCATTTATCGGGTAATAAAATGTGTGCATGCTTGCAAAAGCCTGTTTTCCTAAAGAAGGTACAAGTACCTTATCGTAATATTCATATGTAAATGGTGCTTTGTCTGAATAAATAGTCATGCTTACGGCACCATTGTCTTGTAATTTTGTAAACCTATTAAGCCCGGAGAAGAATCTATACGTATGCCTATGAGGCATACTCTAAGTAGTGTCAAATATTGCATATTGTATCTGAATAAATTTAAATCAAATATAAGGAATAGTTCTAAATGTATGACGCAGACTTGCACACTATATTGTCTATGTAAGATATATTTATTTATTTTTTAGATCATAAAGATTAAATGGTAAATAGTGACTACATTGAATTATACTTTAAATAGATGTCAGAATCTTGCTTAGCAGTTTGCATAAAATATACAGACATTTACACTTTTAAAAGCATGCCTTACATATATCCATTGTTCTCCAGCTTCAAAAGGTCTGCATTTGTTCTTTAATAATTGTTATTGGATGTAGATCTTTGTAGAGAGAGATTATCACATTTCTCAAAAGTATAATCGTGTGAAGCAACTGTTAACAATTTAGACCCAGCTGTACAATGATCACCAGGATATAGTCTAAAAAACTTGAAAATAAAAAAAAAAATTTTTTTGGAACAGTTAAAATTTATTAAACACGTATCCTAAAATGGCAAAAATGATACATTTTTTGAGAACAGGAAAAAATCTTTAAAACATCGAGGCCAGAACTAAATGTTTAAAAATTTATATTTACTATTAACTTATAGTCAAAAAGTGTTAATTTCATAGTATAAATTACTTATAAGATTATTTTTTACTTTTTAGGGCAGTCCTTAAATTAAAGCTAATTTTTTTCTATTTTGTTTTTATCATGTCATTTTGTTCTCACCATTCCAGTGTTTCTCCAATATTTTTACAGCTCTTTATATTTGTAACTTATACATGTTTATGTATATATTGTTTTTCTATTCTTTCATATTCCTTTCAGTTAAATAATTCTATTTTTTCTCCTTAATCAAATCATCAACTAAATTCGATTTTTTTGATATTTTATCAAATTATAATTTTGGGACTTATTGTTTCTCTGTTCCTTTTTTTACCATTAAATTCCAACTTATTGCGGTTATTTTTTAATATTATTACAAAAACTTTAGAGGGCATAAGAACTTCCAGATTCTTTTTATTTAATGATTTCTCAGCCTGATCATTTATGGGTAAGCATACCCATTACCGTACAATTAAGCATTAACTTATTTTGGTCAATTTGACTGTAGCACGGTTTATTGACAAATATTGACTTGAAACATTATAATTTGCTAAGGATTTCGAGAATAAACAACAATATTTAGTTTGCCGTACAAAACTACCCAAATAATTTTGTAATTAATAAATTATTGAAAAATCGGGCTTTAAATCATCGTACAACTCATCCTATCACCGAACTCCATCTACCGCGCATGTTCCTAATACCGCACACCAATTACCGCTTGACGATAGATACGAATCTAACTAAAATTTTTGCGGATGACTGAAAGTAAACATACTTATCTTTGTTATTGTTGCATCTTTCACCATAAAAGAATCGATAGTCGAAAGCCAGAAGAAAAATCAAAAGTCATTAAAAGTAGGACAAGATCTGTTCATAAAGATTTAATAGAAAAAAAAGAATGGATGGATTTAGAAAGGCAATTTTAAAAAATTCCAAAGAAACAAAAAGAATTAAAACAAAAAAAAACCCCATCATTAATTGTAATACTGAATTATGAGTATTTATTGTTTTTGTAAAGTGATATTATAAATTTATCGTTCACGTTATTTCGTACATGATTTGAAGTTCGCTCATTCTCCGTGTTCTCCGTTGTATAACACATTGTCAATAATTAATTACTAGTTTTTTCTGTCGATAAGGTATTATTAAAGGCCTTTAAGAGAGTATCAATGTTGTCAAACATCTTTCACCGTCATTGTAAAAACAAAGATCGGGGTCTCCAAATAAATGCAGTCATGTGATTTATTGTTTGAATACATATGGAAATTCTTAATTTTATGTTGCAATTATAATAATATAAACTATATTATTTATGTTTCATAATATCCTAATTTCTTCATCATCAGTCTTAACAAATACACTTTTCTTACTTTTTTTTAGTTTTTAATCGGATATATTCATTGTTTTTAGATTCTTATGTTTAATCCCCATAAAATGTATATTTATAATTTTCTCCTTTGGACCAAAATATATATCTCTAAAAGAAGTAGATATTTTTTTACTTTTTTTATTTTGGTGCAACAGGCATAGTGTCTGATATTCTTCACCCGTATTTTAAGTCTGTCATCTTTGATATCGCTTATTTAATTGATTGCAAAACAATCTGTTTATCTGTTTGCTTTTTTTATCACTAATTATTTTTATTGTTAACTAAATTTTCTGCTTTAGTACGTAATACACAATTATAAATTATAACTGTATTTTTTCATTATGTTCTCTGCTATAATTTTTTAAAATATTTTTTCTACTACTACTATGACAGTGATTCAGATTTTTAGACTGTATTTGGTCTATTATTCCTTAACTATGTGTGGGCAAATAATTATTCAGATCTTATCACTATTATTATTCTTCAGCCTTTAATTTTGGATTTAGAGTTCTCCTAACTGTAATTTGATGTATAAAACCTTCAAGTCAACCAATAATAAAATCTTGACACAGGCATGTCGTTCTATTTACAGCGACTACGTTCCTGAAAGATACCACCGATATGGGAATCCCTCAATCTTTACCGTAGGCCTTTTGTATAAAGTGAGCTACGAGCATGTAGAACAAATATCTTGTTTTCAATATTTTCAGTATACAACGTTTATCTAGACTTATGGCAATCAAATTAATAAAATTTCTTACATGGCTAAGCTCATCTTTATATGTTCGTTTGTACTGCTGCAGCTACATTACATTTTAAATTGAATATTATATAATATATTGTGATGGTGGCTAATTTTTTACTTATATTACATTTCTCTTTGTAATCGGTAAAAAAATTTTAATGTTATCAAAGTTATCTACAGTTTTACAATAAATCACGTTCTACTGATTTTTGGTTTTTGTTTGTTTAGTAATTTTTTCTAAGACTCTAAGTATACGTGCTGAATGAAAAACTGTTAAAGATTCTTGATTTCTGAATTCGAATTTATTATAGTAAACTAACACTCTAACGGTTTTGCCATTCAACTTGTCCATTATATCATTACTAAATTTTGAGTGCTACGGCGATGCTTTCATATAACAGTACAGCACTTGGCCATAACAGCGTCACATTCAAATAATTTTCTCCTATACTCCAAGTTTAGTGAAACTGCTTATCAAAAGAATTTTTTTCCTGAAAATCATAACCCTATCATGGTTTTTGTACATATTTTCCACATCAATTTTTCATCGTTTAACCTGCACCTTTTGTCTATGATTTATGCACGAAGTATACATAGTCGAATATCAATGATGTTCTATCATTTTCTATCCTAATTTTTAATGTAAATTGATAAACGTAAAGTTATACATGATCAGCCTTTGGTGATTCGTCTTTAGATTTCTATGATAAAAAGTTGGTCGTAAACTTCAAAATTTTTTAAATCAAAGTGCTTAAAAGTTTTGCCTTTTACAGTTGGGTAATAAAGAAAAGGCATAATGTTTTTACATAGTTAGCAATAATTTGGAAAAACTGAGTACATTTTCATTAAAAACTGAAGGCTTACAGATAACGCCTCGTGCAGTCTTATGGTAAGAAGAAACATAGAGATTAAACTACAAAAATTAAGTGTTCTGAACGAACGCGGCTGTATGTGTGAGACTTCGGCGTGCACGCATGTGTGTGCACAAGTACATTCGAAGGTACAGTGAGCATGATAAAGTTTAACGAGGCGGTTTGAGCCAAGTTTCCCTTACATTCTATCGGCGAGGAGGCCTATGACATGCTATGCGATGAATACCAGGGTTAGCATCCTTAAACAAAATCTTATGATGAATTACAAGCAAAGCTGAAGGAGCAGTACGACCTAAAAGTATTGGAAATACTACAGTGTTTTACCTTTTACTGCAGGCATCAGCAGACGGGAGAGTCCGTGCAGACATTTGCGAACGCGTTTTTAAAGCTAAATATACATTGTAATTTCGGTGAATACAAAAAAAAGCGTAAAAAAATTATTTTGATTTGACATTTATCGCAAAAGATGCAGTCATTTATTAGAAACGAAAAAGTTAACATACAAGAATGCTTCAAACTCTGCATGGGCAATGGAGTTATCTAAGCGAGAGATGAATAGATTAGGTTCGGGTAATGCAGAAACTTAAAATGTACATCACATTCATGCGAATAAGCAAGTACGCAGACAGCCTTTGGTGGATAAACCTGGTGAACGTAAACCTACAAATACTTAAAATACAAAAATACGCAGCATAAAAATGTTATGGGGATGGAGGAAATCATCTGGCAAACGACTGCAAACTATCCGCCTATATCAGGTGCAACTCTTGTAATATAGAAGGACATTTGGAGAAGGTGTGGTTTAAGATAGAAGAACGACTGAGCATCGACTAGCTCAACGAAGTGGACGAATCTGAAGATTTGCATTTAGGAGGTGTGTTCGACATTAACTGCCAGTCGACAGTATCTTTAGAATAAATTGACAATAGAGCAAGGTTATACACAACGCTTAAGGTAAATAAAAAGACAGTAAGGTTAGAAAATGACACAGTTGTGGCCGTAACGTTGATGAGTTTTAGCTGTGCACGCTCGTTAGTTAAAGATTTTAAGCTTGTGTCTGCAGATTTAAATCTATTCACATATTGTTATACTAAACTAAAAATTCTTGGTAACATTATGGCCAACGTCATTTTCCAGAAAAAGAACTTTTAGTAATCTTGTACATAACCAATGTCGAGCGAAAACCGTTGTTAGGTCGTAAATGGGCGACGAAATTTTGAAAATATAGATACGCGAATACGTCGTCTCGAGTTTGCCAGTTAAACGAAGATACGTTTAATAAAAATAATTACATTAAGAATTTATTAAATAGATTTAGGAATATTACGGCCAAGGCCAACGCTTCGATTAACGGCTTTACGGCATCATTAGTTTTAAAGGATGAAATTGTTTTTTAATGAAAGAGAAGATGGATGAATTAACCATCAAAGCCGTAGAAAGTGCGGCCTTGTCTCTTCAATGCGTAGACAACATCCATGGCAGTAAATGTGTTCCTTTTAGCGTGTTCAGTATAGGTGACAGCATCACGAATGACGTTCTCAAGGAATACCTTGAGGACACCACGGGTCTCTTCGTAGATCAGACCAGAGATACGCTTGTTTGGTAATGCCCTGGATGTTATCACGAAGAACTTTGCGATGGTGCCTGGCTCCTCCTTTTCCAAGACCTTTTCCTCCCTTACCACGACCGGTCATCTTGATCCAGTTAGTTGACTTGGCTACACTTAAGCGGATGACTGCAGACAGCAGAATGATGATAAAGGATGAGGCAAAAAAAGTGTTTTGCAATCCATGTTTTTTAACTTTTAAATTAATGACTTATGTTAATAGAGAACTTGATAGATAAAAGAAAAACAAAACACTAAAAAAAGTCGATACATCTAAGGATGCAACACCACTTGTGCTTATCATAAAAAAGATTACACTGTAAGAATTATCGGTGATTATAGCGTCACAATCAACCCCTTGTTACTGGTACCAGATTATCCGTTGCCTAATATCGATGCACTTTTTGCTGATTTGGCGGAGTGTGCGATTTTTAGAAAAATAGACTGCGTTACGGCATTTTTACAATTAGAAATTGACGGAAGAGGTGCTGAATTGCTTACAATTGACACGCATAGAGGCCTGTATACATGTTATCACCTTACGTATGTCGTTGCGTCTGCTCCATTGATAAGGCAAAATGTCGTCGAACAAATGCTTAAAGGCATTTCAAATACCAAAGTTTTAATTGATGATATCAGATTCGCTGCAAAAAATTTGGATTAGTACTCACAAATATTAGAAACGATGTAGTAAAGACTTAATAAATCAAATGTAAAAGAAGATTTCCTTGAAAGTAAAACTAAAATTCTTGCAGAGGAAATAACATACTGCGGTTTTGTTATTAACAAATTAAGATTACAGAAGGATCCGAAAAAATGTAAAGTTATCACAAAGCTGCCTAGACCTAAGAATCGGACAGACGTGCGGCCGTTCATTGTTGGTATTATGTTTTACATTTGTTACATGAAAAATTTAAGTGTTGCACTAAAACCTTTGTATGAGTTACGAGTGAACAACAGTGAATGTGTTTGGATTGACAAAGACGCGAAAGCTTCGTTGAAAGCCAAAAAGTTGTTCATGATCAAAAACTGTCTAGTATTTTTGAATAATAAGTTACCGTTAGTTTTAGCTACGGATACCTCACCGATTAAAATAGGTGCCGTATTAGGACATAGATATGGATATGCAAACAGTTCGTAAAAGAAAGTACAGTATATTTCTGAAATGCTGAATAAAACGCAGCAAAAATACAGTCAGATAGACAAAGAAGCTTGTGCCATTGTGTACGCAGTTAAATAGTTGTACAAATTATTGTAGCGTAATCGTTTTATTCTTGTAATAGATCACAGGCTGTTTATTCAGATTTCCGCGGAAAATAAAGTTGTATCCCTTTTTAGTGCTTTTAGGATACAACATTATGCAATTTTACTTCGTAGGTGCAATCTAATATTAATAGACGTTCAGAGAACAATAGTAGCGCTGCTTTTTTGTCCTAACTACCCATACTGAGCGTCAGGAATGGAATTTAAGTAGATGTGGTACATGTTTTCCATGCCAAAATTTAGGAGTCATTGCCTATCACGCCTAGCGATATCGTTCATGAAACTAAAAACTATCCAAGTTTTACTTGTGTGATGACCAAGTTAAGAAATTGTCAAGATTTGTCAGCTAAAGATACTTGGAATATTAATCTCAGCGAGTTTAATGTTGAAAAAGATATGTTTGTCCTAAAGCATCAAATAATAATACCAAAAGCGTCGAAACAAAATGTGTTACGTGAGTTGCACTCAGGACATTTAAACACTGTAAAAATAAAGAATCTTGCAAGAAGTCATTGTTGTTGGCCAGGTATGTATGTAGAGATGGAGCGTATGGTAAACAAGTGTGAGGATTGTCAGTTGCAACACGATGAATCTAAAAATGCAGAAACTCATATATAAAAAACCCCAAATTTTCCATTTAAGTGCATACACATTGATTTTGCGGGCAAATCATTAGATTGTCATTTTCTTATCACTGTAAATGCTTCTATGAAGTAGTTGGAAATATTCATTGTTCCTAAAATGTTATTCAAAATAACGATTGAATACTGTTCAGAAACCTTTGCAAGGTTTGGCTTGCCGAAAGTGTTAGTTTCTGATAATTTTATCTCATTTGTTTCTGAATTATTTCCAAATTATTTAAAGTCAAATGGCATTACGCACAAAACAATCGTACCATGTATAGCTGCGACCATTGGTCAAACAGAATGTAATATTCGAACCGTCAAGAAAAGCCTCTCAAATATTCCTGAAGGTAGTGACTTAAAATTTAAGTTGCAAACAATTCTAGCGCAATATTGCATTATGCTGCATGCAAAGACTGGTTTGGCACCATCTGATTTGATGTTCAATCGCAAAAAAGAACACGTCTAGATATTATGAGATCAAGTGAGAATGCTTATACCGAAATCAATAATGCAATAATGTAGATAAAAAGTTTATGAAATTTTTGGTGGACGAGAGTGAATGCACGCAATTATACAAGCAAAATAAAATAGTGTTTAGGTAAGATTATTCAGAAAATTGTAAAGTAGCAATATGTAGTTAAATTGAATGATGGGCGTACTTAGGAGTGTTATAGCAATCAGTTGAAGAAAACTAAAGTTGTAAATTCGGAGGTCGACTATCATTTTTCTCTAGATCAACAATCTGTATTGTACTATTAGCAAAGAGTTTCTAAGAATGATGGATCCAATGCGTCATGGAGCGAGCTTGCAAGCTCTTCACTTTTGCAGGAACGCAGAAGTCGATGTGCTAGTCCTGTTAGAAATTTTGGTGAAATGAACGCTAGTCAGCGCGATTCTGTAGCCGATGAAAATGTGTTGCGACGTTCCGAGCGGTCATGCAAGCCGCCTACTTACCTGAGTGATTATTAGCGATGGTTAGAAGAAGAATTACTCAAAGTAGAGGTGTGTGTGCAGCTGGATAGAGTAGTGTCACGCACGTCTCAGGAGGAAGCTCCAAGAGCATGGCAGTATACGGTTGCTCGCGCTTTTTACTGGTATACACTCTATGTTATGCTTTGTAATGAATATATTAGTACTTGAAACTTACAAGCTTTTATGACCCCTTTTTTACCCACGTACATACACAAGATTAAGAAAACGGTAATATGTAATCAAAAATAATTCTACACGACCATTGATAAGTATGTCAGTTACTAAATGTCTACTATATTTTCGAAAATAGTGCCATTTCTGAGACAAGAAATAATAAGCATTTGAATTTTTTTTTTACCAGATTAACTGGAATAATTTTTTTTATGTATCGAAATCATTCTATTGAAGAATGTCAAGGTATTGTTAAGTTATTACATTTGCTAAGTACAAATCAAGCGCCAGATATAGGAAATCGTAAATGGTATCCAAAGTAATAGCAAACAATTTTAAAATTAAAGAATTTCCATTGATGTTAATTTTTTTTTACTTTTACCATTGTAATTTTTGTCCAAAAGTCACTTTCATGTAGGTTTAAATGAACATAAGTCATTTTACTATATAATTATTTAATATCAAAAATTATGAAAGACTCAATCTCATATTACAAAACTGAAAAATTTTAATAAGTAGAAGACTGCGAATATGTCTTCTTTATAATCTATTCATTTTTTAAATCGATTATACTGTGTTAAGTCTGCATGTCCTGGAATCTGGAGCTAAGATTAGACCTTGATTGTAATTTTTTTTTAAAATAAATGGACTTAGAATCACAATATTCAAAGTTATAATTAGGTAAAAGATCAGTTGTCTGAAGCGATTTTTACATATCCCATGATATAGTTTCTTTTGACTGCAGGCTTGCGTGTACTGCGTTCTTTTTAACTGTATATAAAAGATGCATATTATGCGTACGTGTGAGGTACGTTTCGTATCTGTAGCACGTATCAATATTATGTATGGTGCATAAAGTATAGCCAGAGAGTACGAATTTTATGAGTATAACAGTTTCTTGCCAACTATGATAGTACGGATGTGGTAAAACGTCTGTAGATCTGCGTCCACATCATGTATAATGCGTATCAGCATAAAGTTGAATAGGAGTGAGAGAGTGAATAAAGGTCTGCAAAATTGGACATTTTCATGCACTCGCAGGTTACACATTTTCACATGAAGCAAGTCTGCACATATACAGGATGATTCAGAAGCACTAATTGACCAAAAAATTTTTAAATAGAGCGAATTTCTCTGATTTTAACCCCGTTGACCGAATTAAAATCGGTGCAGTATTTTTCAAGTTACAAGCGTTACAAGATAGGGGACATTTACACCCTTTCGAACGCTTTTCGCAATGACGCGGGCAGCCGTGAGGAGCGGCGTTCCCGTGCTGCGGAGAAGCCAAGTCGGTACGGAAGCAGCCGTCAGATGGCGCACACGCACGCATGTTTAAGTCATGTCTGCTGTGCGACAGTTTCGACTGCTGCAGGCTGCACCGTCTACCATGGTATCGTTGGCCACCTGGCCAACCTGGCTAACCTTAGCGTCTGCCTCCAGCATTGTCGTTTCAGGTGCTGTTTGGACGTGCGCGCGTGCCTGAGTGTGTGTGTTCTCGCGTATGCGTCGAGAGACAACCTTTTGATCTGCGAGGAGGCTGTCAACGGGTGCCGTGGCTTTTAATGCTCCGGGGAATCGACTCCCCAGAGGCTTCATGTTTTTCAGCTGGCTGCTCATCATCATCATCAGCATCATCATCACCATTATCGTCAAGTGTTTATGTGTGTGTGTGTGTGTGTGTGTGCTTGCTTAATGTCATCATGCAACTTGCACTTGGTGCCTCATGCGTACAACCCAAGTGTAAATTTTCAATTTACTATAGGCAAACTGTTTGTCCTTCAAGTAAACAATCATGTTGACCAGTGAATCATGGTTTTATTTTTTAAATTACACAATTGTCTAGCAATCATTGAACCCCCTGGCTCCCTACGCTAAGCTAAAGTTTATGTGTACCAGCCAGGTAGTTCAAGTGCTGGTAGACAATTACAATTTAGAATACAGCCACGGGTAACTGGTCAACATGATTATTTATTTAAAAGACAAACAGTTTCCGTATACTAATTTTAACAATTATACTTTGGTTGTACGCATGAGACACCAGTTGCAAGTTGCATGATACATGCAACTGGTGTTCCATCCTTGAACACACACATCCACACAAACATACACTTGGTGGTAGTGATGATGATGATGATGATGATGATGATGATGATGA
The DNA here is from genome assembly GCA_030522625.1 of Copidosoma aretas. Taxonomy (NCBI): domain Eukaryota; kingdom Metazoa; phylum Arthropoda; class Insecta; order Hymenoptera; family Encyrtidae; genus Copidosoma; species Copidosoma aretas. The sequence goes on from JAPYYV010000306.1 coordinate 47,849, forward strand.
TGATGATGATGATGATGATAATGAGCAGCCACTTCAGC
>JAPYYV010000307.1:0-35676 GCA_030522625.1 Copidosoma aretas
TTGCGGGGGGGCTGTGGAGGGGCTCTTAAAAATAAATTACATGATTTTTACGTGAAAACACGGAGAAAACAAATTTATACTGTTAGGTTAATAAGGGATAACCTAACAAAAAAAAGGGGGGCGGGGGGGCAGAGAAGAGCGTGGGGCGGGGTGGGGGGAGGTGAGGGGACGTAGGGGGGCTGTGGTAAAAATTGAGTGCCTGTGGGGGGCTGTGGGGGGGGGGGGGGGGGGGGAAACAATGGTTTTAAACTGAAAAAACAAGATATTTTCAATTTATAATGTGAGGGGGCGTGAAGGGTCTGTAGGGCGGCTGTGGGGGGACTGTGGGGGGGCTAACTAAAGATAGGTGGGAGGGCGTGGGGGGCGTAGTGGGTCAGGCTTACTGTAGAAAATCATTGAAAATCAGCATACTTCAACCTTATTTCTACGTAACTTTTAAATATGTGAAAAAATGTGTGAGAGGCGAGGAGGGGCTATGACTTGCGCCCCTCACAAATGAGCTACATAATATGGGAAGATATGTATATATACTAACTAGGGGAGCTTCGCCTCCTGTACGCTCTGGGCGCCAACCCCCATACAACAATATTTATATTCTTATGTCTTAATAATAAATAAAAATATATTCTAATAATTTACATACATGTGTACAGTTAATAATAAGCAAAGCAATCTCATAGAAAGAATTGTTTTCTCTTGATAAATTTTTGAAATTTTTGATACCGCCTCTTTCCTCATTTTCATCCCTCTTTTTTTCCTGTTTTAATTTTTCATTAGCTCTCTAAGACGTTTTTAATTTTTCTTTCTGCTACTTTTTTTATCTTTCTTACGTTTGTTTAATTTCTTTTTTCTCATTCTTCTATTCGTGCATTTTGCGTTAGTCTTTAATTCTATCGTTACTCTCACTTTTATTTTTCAGTATTCTGTGAATTTATCCATAATGCATATTTTTTGCTCAATTATTATGGAATCTATTTCATCAATTTGCTATGATTTGTAGCTTCATAGATTTTTTTTTCTGGTTATTCTGCTACCTGTGTAATTACATTACGCTAACCGTCCTATTTTTCCATGATATTAATAACATGTGTATATTCGCTAACCATTGAGCTCTGCTTGCTAATTTTCAAATAATTTATATTTATAAGAAAAATCATATTAAGAATTTAATAAATATACAAAATTTCTTATAATAACGATCAATGTCTCGCTTATTTATCGAAGAAGCTTATAATTGCTTAATTCTTTAAATTTGAAAATTTTCATCGAAATATTTTTTGATCTTTCTTCATTCATAAATATTCTAATTTTAATGCTGTTTTAAAAATATTCCTTTCAAACCATTTTTCATTTAAAGAATAATAGAACAATAAAAAAAACGATATTTGGGCTAACAGTTCGGACAGATACACAGACGTGTTGGACTGTGATTTTAAATAACAAATAATCAACATTAACTTAGCACATATTACAGAGTGCCTTTATACAGAACAAATATGATACCTTTTTTTGGTTTAACTCACCGGCTATATTTTAATACTACTATTACTTTAAATACTTATAGAAAAACTATAAAAGCTATGACGAACATACTAAAAACAGTCGGACTTTTGTATAAATGTCATCACTCCTATATTACACCACTACAAGATTAGCTATATACTTATATAAGCACAATCATTCCGTCGATAAAATGCATTCATGCTCTTTACATTTTTTGAGCATATTTTTACATTTCACTCAATTACCATCATTTTATTCGATAAGATTTTATAATTTCTAGTGATTTCATGATTTTTATTCCATCTTATGAAACTTACTACTGTTTAGAATATTTGAACTGCATGAATTCCAATGTTTGGTTAGTGTGATCAAAATTTTCCTACTCGATGTATTGTAATATTTGTAAATGAGATTCAAACAATTTATTACAGACGTGAAATTAGTAACCTTCAAGTGATTTATGATTTTTTCACTGGTATTTTATTTTATTTTTTTTAATACTTATATTTGATGTAATTCTAATTTAATAAATAATGCACTGAAGATATAAACAGAACAACATTTACCGTCAGACAAATCTTCTTTTTCAAAGAACATAGTAAGGAAAAATAATGTAAAAGTGCTGAATGTGAGAAAAAGTTTGAAAGACTGACACCTTTAAATAGACATATAATAATTTATAATGAAGAACATGAAAAAAAAAAATCGTCAAAAATGTGGTAAGGGTTTTAAACGATTAGACGGTCCAAGGAGCTTCGAAAGTTTTGTTCAGAGGGGCGAGGAACGGGGAGTCCCCCCTTTCATACACAAGTCTTCGCTACGTATGTGCAATAAAATTTTATCATTTATTCCATAAAAATAATCTTTGATTTAAACTTTTTCCTTTATCTCTTTTGCTTAAGCCTAAAACTGCGTCAACTGTCCTTTGCTCCTAATCTGTAAATTTTGTTCATGCCTGAAAATTTTTTTATTGAATACCACAGCTCTTTGTCGATGTCCTAGTTCGTAACTTTCAATGCATATACTTCGAATTCAAACAGATCTGTTTTTTTGTTTATTTATTTCCGAAAATCAACACTTCTCTTTTTTAGATTCACTTATCGCTTTTTTTTAGACAAATAAACTTAAAGGTCCCAGGCTTCTTTTACACCCTTGCCTTTTCATTTTTATAGTTTTGAATTGAATAAATATGTTAGTCCCTGGCCGTATTTGTCACCATTTCAAGTGCTAGACTCTAAAGAACAAATTGCTACAGCAAAAATAATAAAACAAAGTACTTGAAAAGATTTAACTGAATAAAGAGCCGAAACATTTGTCGTAAATATGATAGGCCCTCTGTTTTTACTTTGTCTACCTTGCCCATAATGTATATCCATATTATAAGCCGCAAAAAAAATTACTTTTACAAGCATAATGTATTGAGTTGAAATTATAAAGGAAATCGTGGTAAATAACAACACAAATGTTTCTCTGTAAAACAAAGATTAGATTGATTATAAGACATACTTTATTATTGACAATATTTACTATAATCACACTTCTTAAATGTAAAACAAAGAAACGACATTTAATGTTAGTTATTTACCATTTTCTCTTCTACAGTTATATGGTTTACACCACAATAATTGATCTTGCACTATGCTTAGTTACATTTCCTTTACATGCTCGGGTTTAACCGTTCAAATATCATGTACAAAGAGACATTTATGTTACCGACACTTGTAGTGGAGAAATACTAATCATACTAAGGTAGTATACTTCCTTACATATCCCTCTATACGAAAAATAAAAATTTATAGATTTTTATCCAACGTACAGTAGATATATTCTATTATATTTATGTCCTCTTCAATGTTACTTTAAGGCTTAATAGATTGACTTTCATAGATTGAATTTGATATAATATTAAAAATTTTGTATGGCCCGATTTTTAGTTAGTCCAATTTTTTTCTGTTTAGTCTATCACCATTCTCTACGAATACTTAATGTCCAGTTCAAATTGTATAATTTTTTCTACCCTCATCGTACTTCACTTTATGGTAATTGTGATACTTGATGCTATTTTCTAATGCTATCTTTCTATTTTTATTTAAGAATTTATTTTTTTTATTTTTAAGTTTATCCGGTACGATTGAATTATCAACTCTTTATAATAGATAACTTGGTGTGTATTTTGTGACTGTATATATTGTTTCATTATATATTTTTACGCATTTTTGTGCTATTGATGTCCAAGCTTATTTTTTTTTTTTTTTTTCATAAAGTCTGCATCTGATTTTGTAAACTAGTGTCTGATTTAATCTTTTGTTCAGTTTATTTGAAAAGGTGCATCTCTTGATCTTAATGTTAGTTGAATACTTGCTCCATTTAAAAAATCGTTAAATTCTTTGGAATTGATTCCATGATATTGATCAGCTTTAATCATTTCTATTTAGTTATTCATTGATACAAGCCTTATTATTTTTATAAAATCATGTGCGTTTTGTGTTTTTAAAGTTTGTATGTATGCATAGCATGGAAAATGATCCACTAAACGATGTTTGTATTTTTTTGTCAATCTCTGACCTCCAAAACCACCAATTGTATGAATTAAAACTATTTGAAATAGATATTGATCCAGACCAAGATGTAAAATGAAACCATATTTATTTTGGCCTCTAGACTTATTTTTTATGCATGTCTCACAGCGTTTGCAAGTCTCCTTAATGTTTTCGTCTATATTTTCCGCTATGTAGTATGATTTTACAATTCATTTCAATTGATTAATGCCTATGTGGCCAAATTTTTCATGTTATTTTCTTATTAATTCTTTGCTAGAATTTTCTTATACTAAAATTTTATTGTTCTACTTTTTTCTTTTATAAAAGTATATTTCATTTTCTAAATTAAGTTTAACCTTACTTAATTCTATATTCTTATTTCATCTTTGGTTCTCTGAAATGTCGTTAAATGTTAATTAATTTAAAATTTTTGGATCATCGTTGATATAATTTTCCGCGCTTAGTACTGGATGTCTGCTTAAACAGTTAGCTTCTATATTTAGTTTTCCTGGATTGCATTTCACCTTAAAGTCGTATTGTGACAAGTAATAGATCAAGTCGCCTAAACTCTTCGTCTGTTCGTGATTTGATGTTTAGGTTTTTTAGTGGTTTATGGTCTGTAAAAATAATGCATGATTTTTCTAGAAGCCAAAATGTTATTGCTTCTTTTATAGCGAAACACTCTAGATGAGTTGCCTTTTCTTTTCTTCGAGCCTGATTTAATTTTCTTGAAAAGTAAGACACCGGTCCGTCTTCTCCGTTTGTTTGTCATTGTTCCAGAACTACTCCAATACCTTTCAAACTAGCATCTGTGCCGATGTGTATGGGTAAATTTTGGTCGAATCTAGCTAGAATTTGCTGAGTGGATAAAGAATTCTTCAATTGATCAAAAGCTTTTTGACATTCTTTAGTCCATATAAATTTCCAATTTTTGTTTAGTAGTTTATGGAGAGGATCTGAAATTGATGCAACGTTTGGAATATATTCATGATAAAAATTTATGTTACCAAGAAACTGTCCTATATTCTTTTGAGTTGATGGGATTGGAAAATTTTGTATTGAGATTGAGTTATTTTTTAACGGTGATACTGTATTGTAACTAATTATGTGGCCTAAATATTTAGCTAAGCTTTCTGCAAATCTACATTTTGAAAATTTTAATTTAAACCCTCCTCTTACTATTGCTTCTAATAATTTTTTCAAATGTACTATATGTTTTTTAAATATTTTAAAAAAAATATTAATATGTCCTCGATGTAATTAACTGTAAATTCTGTAAGTTTATATTTTCTTATAATACTATATAAAATTCTTTGAAAAATTGCAGTAGATTTTTTTAATCCAATGGGAAGACATGTCCATTGATAATGACCTTCTTGTGTTATGAATCCTGTTTTGTGTTTATCTACTATTCTTAAAGGTATTACTCAGAATTCTGAATTAATATCTTAAGTTGTATAATATTTGCAATTTCTTGTTTTTGTCAAAAAATCACCTATCAAAGGAGATGGTTCTGGTTGTGAAATAACTAGCTTATATAGTTTTCTGAAGTCTATACATAGCCTTGATTTTTTATTCTTATTTTTTCTCATGCGCTAGAGTTACGAAAGCGGCCAAATGACTATAGGATTCTTCAATATTATCTCTTGTTTTAGTAATTCTGTTATTTGTATTTCTATTTCTTTTCTGTCTATTTTTGTATATCTATAAGGCCTTTTAGAACATTGTTTATATATCACTAAATCAGTCCTTGCTTCATAATTTTGTATCCCTCCTGTATCATACTTACCTTTTGCAAATACTGTTTTATAGCTCTTAATTAATTGATTCATCTCATCTTTTCATATTCATTGAAGTGATTAATTACTATATCAAATTTATCTGTATTTATGTTTTCATTAAAATTTATTTCAAAATTTGGTTCTGTGATTTCATTTTTCTATTTTGTATCTGTTGATTTAGAATTAGATTGTATTTATAATTTTTTTTTGTTGTTGGAATCCTTGATTCTATCATTTCGATCTTCTTTTAATTTTGTGATGATCTGATCATTGAAAATTATCTGTTTCACTTCTAATTTTTCATTTCGTGTTAGTTGACATTTTTTAATACAATCTTACCCTATGAAAAATTTGTGGTTTAAATTATCATTATTTATCACAAAGGCGTTTATGTCTCTTTCTATATCAAAAATTTTTGCCTTTAGGTCAATTATTCCATCTGTTTTTTTCACACCATTAATTGATTTTATGTTGATTAGTGTTACATTTTTATTTGCATTATTTACATATAAAAATTCAGCTTTTTTTAAAGATAAATGTGAATTAGAGTCTTGATACATTTTACTGTAGTTGTGTTAATCAATGTAACATATATCTCAATTAATGGTGGCGCATCTAGTTATGTGAATCCTCATTACTTAACTCCACTTCAAGTGCTGCATTACCAGTAATAAATTTACCTTGTTTTTCTGTTCTGAACCAGCATTTATCCTCTTCATGGCATCGGAGTCCTTAGTTTTTTTCTTTAGATATTGAGCATAGTTTTTTTTTTTAGTTTTATTTTATAACTTAAGTTTTTGCTTCTGTTATAAAATGACCGCCTATAAACAATATGTTCTAATTTGCTGATTTCATTTTATAAATCTTCTGATTTTTTAACGTCTCTCTATCAAGCATGTCTGCTACGTGATTTGGCAACCCCAGTATGATAAGATCAATTAAGGTTCCTGTATCAATGTTTTTGCTAATTTCTAAGAAGAGTTTTTTTCATCGCATATTTTAATAGTGTGCCTGTTATGTATTTAAATGTGTGTGCATATCTAATTGGACTTCTACCTTTGCTTGCGAAGGTTTCGCAGAAACGTTGTTTCCACAAATTCCGATCAGATTCTATTGAATGTTTAATCATCATATCTTGATACCAGTCGATACATGGTTTAGCCAACAGCAGGCGTAAAATGTTAGTATTCGCCTTTTCTACAGTAACTATCAATCTGTTTCACTCATCTTCAAAGCACGATATCCGTTGAAAAGCATTAATATTTCTGTTTGAAAATGTTTCGATTGAAAACTTATTTGCTATTTGTGCCGTAGTTTTATGATTATTTCGTTGAGTTTCTACTAGTTTTTCTAAAATCCTAACTAAAGAACTTTTCTATATGCTTGGTTTAGCTGTTTGCTTATGTTTATTCACAATATCTTCCGAAAACCTAACCTTGAACTATATATTTCCATCTTCGTCTACATTCGTATTTTCTAGTTTCTCTGATAATGTTATCCAAACACTCCTCGTCTGATATCTTTTGGTTAATTAATATTTAATTTTGTTAAATACTGGTGTGGTAGTCAGTTCTTTGTGTAAGCTAGCTGGTTGAAATTGTGTCGGTACACTAAATATCTGATTGTCTGGCGTTTATATTAAGGTTATACACGTGACACTAGATTTTCCATCTGAACATGCTTTTAAAGTAAAATCAAATTTTAACTTTTCCATCATGACCACCAGTTAATTCTTCTTTTGTAAAAAGAATATCGTCTTATAATGTACTAAGTTGAATTGAAAAGAAAATCGTGGTAAATAAAAACACAAACGTCTCTCTGTAAAACAAAGATTGTAATATTTATTAGACATACTTTTTTATTTACAATATTCACACTTCTTACCTGTAAAACAAAGAAGCGACATTCAATGTTAATTATTTACCGTTCTCTCTTTCACAGTTGTATGGTTAACACTACAATAATTGATCCTGCACTGTGCTTAGTTACATTGCCTCTGCATGCTCCCGCTTAACCGTTCACATATCATATTGTACAAGGAGACATTTATGATACGGACACTTGTAGCGGGGAAATACAAATCATACTTCCTTACTCACATTGAAAAGAATTATGTGTGATAAATATTCAATATTTTTACAGTGTTAAAGGAAACAAATTTGTATCTGTGAAAAAAATAATTGTATTACCAAGCATAAATAAATTATTTGTATATAAAGAACAAATTCCGTTGTTTTTAACTCAGGCAAGATTATTAGGATTCCTTTGGCTCGGTTGCACTTCTTTTAACGATTAATTCGTTTAATCTATCGTCAATAGCTTTTGTCGCTTCCTTCGCTTTTTTTATTGTCTTCTTTTTTCATCGAACAATTTTTGCTTTTCTGCTTAACGTATCATCTTTTCTCGTGCTTTTCATTCCTTTTAATTTTTTTTTATTTTAGTTTTAAATGCACAAGTCCCAAAACTTATTTAATATTGTAGCTGCTACCATCTTAGGCTATTCAGATTTTTCAACATTTTTTCTTTTTTCAGGTCAATACTCGATGGGTAGTAAGAAACAATCAGAGATGCATTTACGTTCAAAAGTATTTGTATGTATATAAAAATATTTCAAGAAAATCGAATACTATTGAAGTACATTAAATATAGAAAAAAAAATATCGTTTGGACCAACCTTAATGATTTTCTTTTTGGTTTTTAATGGGTTTCCGTTTGAGATTCATAATTTTTTCATTCATGTCATGCTTAAAACAAATCGTCTTCCGTTCTTGACTAAAAGTTGGGATAGGATTGCTCAGCAATGAGGTTTTGCTTAAAAAATATTAAATAAAAAATAGTAAAATAAACATTAGAGAAAAAATATATAAATATGTATATTTACTATAAGTACATTTAAAAGCTAATTCTTTATTGGTTTGATTTGAATTGTTCGTCGAGCAACTCGATTAAAACACATTAGTATTTTGTTCTTCAAAAAAATCTACATATTCTAATTCAACATCATTTACTGAGTGTATTATCGTCAATAACAAGTATCTGTACTATCTCTGAATCTTTAATCTTATCCTAAAATGTCTTACTATAACTAATTATAAAAACAAACAATGTGTTATCTTTCTGTCACCGGTGCAAGTGGAATTTCTTTGTCGATAAGAACTACATTCATGCTTGAAATTCATTAGGTGGAAAATTGCCTACAAAAAATATCTCAAGCTATCATTCTTGCGAAAAAATTGGACAATTATAATTAAATAAATTTTTGTTTCTCAAAATTAAGTTATTAAAAAAAAAAATTTTGCTAAAAATTTCATGACATAAAAATTTTATCAAAATGTACGATGACAATCATACTTTTCTAATCAAAGTTATAAAAAAAATATAACAAAAAGTAAATAAATTTTTGTAAAAAAAAGTAAATACGATCGAAGTACAATTATTTATTCTTTCGCCAAATAAAATACATAATTGAAAAGAGTGTAGAAATAGAATTGATGGAACGACTGTTGTTCTACTGTCTTATGATGTAAATAAGGCATTAGGAGATTCTTCTGACTGTGTAGAAGCTCATTCTCCATCACCTTTCTTTATACTCTTGGGAATTACATTCACATTATGTTTAGTCTTATCCAATGCTCAAACAAACCTTTGGATTTCCTATCACCATTCCATATTACACTGGACTCAGATACATTTGAATTGTTTTGTGATTGTTGATCAAAAGATTTTTCAAATTCTTACGAAAATCCACTACCTACTTCATAAAGAGTTATTTTTAGTGTTGTTATAGCTTTCTTTTCTTTTTTTTCTGAATTTATCATAATCCATAAAATTCTTTGTTAAAAAGCCATAATCCGTTGCACTTAAGGCCACTTCAAACAAATTAAAGCTTAATATCTTATATTCTCAAGTTTCACTTTGGTAACATTAGGAAAATGTTCTTTTCTAAGATGACTTATATTATCATGTTTTATCCACTTGTTGACAGTCTTTGACTAGCTTGCTTGAAAAAGTGCATAAAAAGGCATATCTAACGCTAAGTTTAGTGAGGAAACAACTTTATTATTTAATTATTGTGATCTTGACATAATCTTATCGCTTGTATAGAAGCATGGGATAATGATCATCCAATCAAATCACTATGGTATACTTAAGCTCATTACAATCGCCCAAGGATAGAATACGTTTGTTATGTATTAAAAAAAAGTCTCAGTGATCTGCCAACCACGTTCAGAGTTTCCCAAGACCCAATTACGTTAACAATATATTAAGACACTCTCTAGAATAGCACCTTTGTATTTGTACATTACCAAAGGAGAGGCCCGAGTGCCCCCAGCGTTGTACATAAACATGGTAGTAAAGTTTTACTTTTTCATCGCCATCAACTTGCTTATACACCATTTTTGATCCCAATGGGGTAATGACTTTTTTAGCTTTTAGATACGACTGTACACTTTTCTCGTCACAATTAAAGACTTAAGAAGGTTTAAGGGTGAGCCAGATTATACTTTCCACAAATGCCTGGGCTCCTAAAAATCATTCTCTTAAATGCTTTCCAGTTACCTTTGCCCGTGCCTCGATTAAATTTTGGGACATCTTATACTAAGTTCAGGGTAACGTTTAAAAAAACCTTTTGTCCAGAGTCATCCAGATCATTTATTGGTGACCATAGTCTTTAAATTTAATGATTTTACATAATATTGCACACAATATAAAAGTTTTTCTTTGTTTAGAGGGTTCGCATCCTCAGCCTACTTATATACAATTATGTTAGTATGTAAAAGCCATTACGGTGATGTACGATTCTTCAAGAAATTTTAGAACGAATTGGAACTTTAATGTTTTTTTAGGTACATATTTCATTATTCGTAAACTATCCAGCAAATTAAGTAAAGATTTCAAGTTTCACTAATACATAACGCAAACTGTGTTTTAATGAATGTCAAGCATTTATTACTAACTTTACAGTTTGTACTACAACTATATAGTTGTCGGTCGAGCGTGGCTAATCCAATGTCACCATCTTCCCTGTTTTTCATTTACGAATTTCTTGCTCTCCCACACTGAAAATTTGGGGGACATGTGTAAATTTTACTTTTTTTAAACTGTGGTGAATGTCAGAGAATCGACAAAAAATGCAAAGACATATTTTAACACAAGGAAAGGTTTTTAAGCAAAAAATGATGCATTATCATAAAAAGCATGTCGAAATCTATCAATTTAAATTTTTACATCCTTTTTTTAGATATTTTTTAGTCCGTACGAGCGAGTTAAACACAATGTGCTTGAGCGAAAAATGCGCCGCATCTGGCTGGACGCACTCATATACGAATGCTGGAGGAGGGCAAGGTAGGCATGGATTTGAGAATAAAAACAGGAAAAAAAAGGAATAAAATATATTAAGATTTACAAATATCATGCTCGGTTTAAATGCAAATATACTAGGATATTTATAAAAAATAAAGGCAGGAAGGGTGAGCCTAGAAATAGGCATAAGAAAAAGGGAATATATATATACTTTTTGCACGTAACAAAACGGACAAGGGCAGGCAGCCTTATTTATGAACATTCAAAGAAATAATAAATTTAATAAATAAAAATAATACTATATGGGCAAAAAAGTTATAGTATATGAGAAAGTGAAGGATTTTCAAACGATTGGATTTATAAAAAAAAACTACAAAGGAAAATAAACTTGATAAAATAATAATTATTTTACAAAGAAGAGAAAGATTTTTGTCAATCAGAAAGTACAAAAAAACTTTATGGTTATTGACAACTATATCATCTGTAAAATGTCAAAAGAATAGAAAAAAGCAGAAAGAAAAAAACAAAGCAAAAACAAATGATGAGTGTAGGTTTGAAACTTTTTAAGAAATAGACTGTGGGATCTGCAATAAAAAGGAAACAAAAATAAAGCACACATTGCTATGTAAAATGGATAAAAATCAACAAACAAAATAATAATGTTAGGTACAAATATCGAATTAATAGATAATGTAGAGATATGCAGGCGGGAGATGATTGATGTAAAAATGTAAGATATTTATGCAGGTGAATAGCGCACAACAGTAAAGATTAAAAATTGTAAAATATGTTATGCGTTATGAATTATTATATTATATTCTAATATTCTAATAATATGTATAATATTATATATTAATCGATTACTTAGGTTACTTTATTGAAAAAAATATTAGTACTAATATAAGAAAATAAGAATTTGTAATAGTTATAAAACAAAAAAGAAAATGCGGAAGTATATAAAAATCTCTATAAGAAATGAAATATGAGAAAATAAAATATTTACATTTTAAAATGTTTAGAAAGAATTCGAAAATGATATCATTTCATAAACTAATATCAATAATAGATTGAAATATGATCAAAAATGTGCAGAAAAGGCTCAAAACTGTTTCAGCAATGACAACAAGTGCGTGAATATTGTATACATATACATATGTATCGATATAAACCTTTATTACCAATAAGAGTCATTCTAAGTAATAAATTATCAACAATTAATTGGTTAAGTCATCAACTGATTTCATACATTAACGATGCTTGTTCGAATTGTCAGCAAATTTTTATGAGATCACTTTGGTTATCGATGTTTGTACGAATATATGTGCATTAAAAAAATACTGTTGTACTTGTTCTTCAGATATCGGAATAAAAATATTAAAATATGGGATTGGCGCGCGGAGCACGCAGGAGGTACAGTGCCACTAGTATATGTATATATGCTAGTGGGGCTTTCCCCCTTTTCGTGCCAACCCCTATACTTCAATATTTTTATTCTTATTTCAGAATAATGAATGAAACGATTGGATTTTTATACACATATATGCGTACAAACATAGATAATCAAAGCAATCTCATAGAAACAATTGTTGATCCTCGTAAAATCAAAAATATTATGTTTTTCTGCCTCTTTCCTTATTACGACCCCGTTTTTTTTCCTGTTATAATTTTTCAATAGCTCTTCAAGACTTATTTGAATTTTGCATTCTGTTACTATTCTTATCTGTCGTTCTTTGTTTAATTTTTCCATCTCTTATTATTCTATGCATGAATTTTGCGTTAGTGTTTAATTCTATCTTTATTCTGTATTTTCTTTTTTAGTATTATATGAATTTATCTATACTCCATTTTTTTTGGTTGATTATAGTGGAATCCTTTTTATCAAATTGCCCTGATCTGTAGCTTTATAGATTATTCCATTTTAAGTTCTTTTGTTACCTGTATAATAACGTTACGCAACCTGTCCTATTCTTTTAAGATATTTATTTAATACCTATATTCGTCTACGAACGCGCTCTGATTGCCAAATTTCCAATTATTTATATTTATAAGATAAATTATATCAATAATTATATAAATATAAAAAAATTTTTATAATAGCAATCAAAATTTTTCTTATTTACTGGTGACGCTTATAATTGCTTTATTTTTTGATTTTAAACATAACTATTCAAATATATTTTTATTTAATCTTTTTTTATTTATAAATATTCTAATTTTTTTTTTAATGCCGTTTCGAAAATATTTTTTTTAAACAATTTTAATTTAGAAAATAATAGAACATTGAAAAAAATGATCCCTGGGCTAGGACTTCGGACAGATATACATACGTGATGGATTGTGATTTTAGATTACAAATAATCAACCTCATCTAAGCACATATTACAAAGTGCTTTGACATAGAGCAAATATGATAATTTTTTTTAGGTTAACTCACCGACTTTGTTTTGATATTACTAGTATTACTATTTGTTTTTCAAACACGTATTTTTATACTGATAAGCAATTTATAGTGTTGTCAAAATTTAGTACGAAAGTGAAGATATTTTTCGGGGGAGCTGAGGGTGAGGTAGAAGATGAGTCTGGTGGGGAGCGGGGGGTAAGTAGCTCAAATTTTTTAAGGTCATATTTCTTGGTGAAAAGAAATGAATTCTACTTTATTTTGGGTGGGAGCTGAGGGGGCACCGTGGGGAGTGAGATGGAGCGGGGTGAAGTTGGAGGGAGTGGGGGGAGGTTAGGGGACCTAGTACTTACCCTAAAACCATACAACTATATAATTGGAGAAGATGTATATCGAATTCTCCAGTGTGTTACATAGTTTTTTTCGTTTTGATCTCCCCTACACAAAGAGAACAAGGCACGCTTGTAGAGAGTGCCGCACGGACTCATGAAAATGCGTGCTTGCTGTCACTGAATGGCAGAGGGTATAGCACTGCTGTGTCTAGCGCTGCTTGGCACTGCTGTAAACCGTGCTGAGCCAGCTCGTAACACTGAACTGCTCGGCACTGTAATTCATAGTGTACAGCGTGGACAACAGTGTTGCTAAGTGTACCTATTCAGAGTACGTGCTGGTAGCCTCCGCGTCGCAACGTGCCAGCCGAGTATTCGAAGGTGCTTACTGAGCTGTTACTTATTACGAAATGGAAATAATTATAATGGAAATATTCAGTTACGATTGTAATATTTAATTAATATGGTACAAAATAAGTCATGCTTGTCATGGTGCGTGGATATTAAATCAACAATAATTATATTGACTACAATATAGATAGCGATTGATTATTGATTGATTGATTAATAATCACGATTGTTTGTACACGCAGACAAGAACTACAATGTTTTTTACGGTAAAGTTGTGACTCGCTAAGATTTTTATCTCTTTTTCCAGATAATTTTTTATGGTACTGTTTCGGTAAAAGCTATAGCAAATCCTAACTTTACTGTAAATTCACGGTAAAAATTAGAGTCGGTCTTTTCTGCGTGTATATTAGTGGAAATGATTATAATACCTCATATAATATAATACGTGTGATGATCATTTAATACCTATATTCGTTTACGAACGCGCTCTGATTGCCAATTTTCCCATTATTTATATTTATATGATAAATTATATCAATAATTATATAAATATATAAAAATTCTTGTACAAGCAATCAATATTTTTCTTATTTACTGATGACGCTTATAATTGCTTTATTTTTTGATTTTAAAAATGTTTATTGAAATATATTTTTCTTTAATCTTTTTTGATTTATAAGTATTCTAATTTTTTTTTAATGCTGTTTCGAAAATATTTTTTTTTAAACAATTTTAATTTAGAAAATAAAAGAACATTGAAAACAACGATCCCTGGGCTAGGACTTTGGGCAGATATACAGACGTGATGGATTGTGATTTTAGATTACAAATAATCAACCTTATTTAAGCACATATTACAGAGTGCTTTTACATAGAACAAATATGTTACTTTTTTTTTAGGTTAACTCAACGGCCTTGTTTTAATATTACTAGTATTATTATTTGTTTTTTATATACTTATTTTTATACTGATAAGAAATTTATAGTGTTGTCAAAATTTATTATGAGGGTAAAAATCTTTTTGGGGGAGCTGAGGGTAAGGTAGAAGACGAGTCTGGTGGGGAGCGGGGGGTAAGTAGCTCAAATTATTTAAGGTCATGTTTCCCGGTAAAAAGAAATGAATTCTACCTTATTTTGGGTGGAAGCTGAGGGGGCACCGTGGGGAGTGAGATGGAGCGGGGTGAAGTTGGAGGGAGTGGGGGGAGGTAAGGGGACCTAGTACTTACCCTAAAACCATACAACTATATAATCGGGGAAGATGTATATCAAATTCTCCAGTGTGTTACATAGTTTTTTTCGTTTTGATCTCCCCTACACAAAGAGAACAAAGGACGCTCGTAGAGAGTGCCGCATGGACTCGTGAAAACGCGTGCTTGCTGTCACTTAATGGCAGAGGGGATAGCACTGTGTGTAGCGCTGCTTGGCACTGCTGTGAACCATGCTAAGCCAGCTCGTCACACTGAACTGCTCGGCACTGTAATTCATAGTGTACGGCGTGGACAACAGTGTTGCTAAGTGTACCTATTCAGAGTACGTGCTGGTAGCCTCCGCGTCGCAGTGTGCCAGCCGAGTATTCGAAGGTGCTTACTGAGCTGTTACTTATTACGGATTGATAATAATTATTATGGAAGTATTCAGTTATGATTGTAATATTTAATTAATATGGTACAAAATAAGTCATACTTGTCATAGTGCGTAGATATTAAATCAACAATAATTATATTGACTGCAATATAGTTAGCGATTGATTATTGATTGATTGATTAATAATCACGATTGTTTGTACACGCAGACAAGAACTGCAATGCTTTTTACGGTAAAGTTGTGACTCGCTAAGATTTTTCTCTCTTTTTCCAGATAATTTTTTATGGTACTGTCACGGTAAAAGTTATAGCAAATCCTAACTTTACTGTAAATTCACGGTAAAAATTAGTGTCGGTCTTTTCTGCGTGTATATTAGTGGAAATGATTATAATGATAATGCTGACAAAATAATAATAGTAATGCTAATCATAATCATCATAATAATAAAATTCCTAGTTTTGTATTTGGAAATTTTTTTTTTAATTTTTATTACACATTTATTTACTACATCACTAGGCATTTTTCAAAGTACCTTAATTCCACTTTTATCAATTAACAACTGTAAAGTGTCATATAATATATCTCGTTACAATATATTAAACGCAAATTTTTTTGACCATAATGCAAGGAAATTCGTGAGCCAGTGCATCGAATGGTATTATTTTATTTATTAGGATTATCCTGAACAATGTTTGCAAAGTAATGCGGATTAAATCCAATTAAAAAAATCGGTTTATAAGAAAAATTTGTGATGTCCTTTATAATATATATTTTATCAATTTCACTAAAAATAGTATTACTCTTATTTATCTCGACGATAATGATAGTATTTTTTTATATGGGTTACAAATAATTATTACATAATTAATAGATAAAACATAAGTATTTTTTATTTTATCGTCCTTGTTTTTTTCTCCATGTTTAATAAAAATATCATTATATTTCGAAAAATAGATATACATTTGACTCAATTCGTGTCAGCTCAGTCAGCACCGTCGAATACTCGGCTCACACGCTGCTACGCGGAGGCAACCAGCACATACTCTCGATAGGTATACTCGGCAACACTGTTTTCCACGCCGTACACCATGCGTTACAGTGCCGAGCAGTTCAGTAAGACGAGCTGGCTCAGCACTGTATACAACAGTGCCGAGCAGCGCTGCGCGCAGTGTTATCCTCTCTGCCATTTAGTGACAGCAAGCACGTATTATTATAGGTACGTCTAGCACTCTCTACGAGCGTGCTTTGTTCTCTCCGTGTACATGTTTTGTGCCTTGGGACGCCTAATTTTTCCCTCTGAAAAATGTTACAGACGAAAATAATGATCGAATGGACTTGAAAATTACTTCAAAATGAGCTATGGTTGAGTTCAAAACCTCACTCAGTTCCAAAGTTATGAGCAATTGAAATTTATGTTCTAAAACTTAAAAATCTTAAAATCGCTAAAAATCGTGAAATTGTCACACGATGATTTTTTTGGCGTTTTGGTACTATCTTCGACAACGCGATGACGCGTAAATCAAGATTTTCTGGACAATTTGACATATATTTATAGATACGCGGGCACTTAATCACTCGCCGCACTCTGCTGTCATCATGGTAATATATGTACACAATGTTATAATAAATGATTATCAGATTAAGCCAAGCGCCAAATGATTGAAAATATAAAATAAATGCTAATTAAAATTAGTAAGCAGCTGTATTTGGGTATATTCATTTTGATAAATCGATGGTGCTTATATTTAATACTTTTTTGATAAAGGTGTATTAAGAAAAGTAAAAAAGTATCATGTATCAATAATATGTATACATGGACGCATATATATTACAAGCTATAGCATACTTGACTTACTTGCTCTGAAACATTTGTCTTATCGTAGCAATATATTTTAGAATCAATTAGTAAAGGGTAACTAAGATATGCTGCATACTTTTGAGATTCTATTTTATTAATATATCCGGAAATAACAGCATTGTACTATTTTACATTGTAAATAAGCACTGTCATACTAATATCATTCTATTTTATTAGGTCCCATTTAAAAACCACTTTAAATAAAAGCGAATAAAACAGCTCACTATTTTATATTTATTAATTCATTCTTGTACTGATTTTTTTGTCCTTTAACATTCTTCTTTCTAATATTGCCTTTACTTGAAAAAAAGATTTTCTTAAATTTCTACAAACAAATCGCTTGTAACAGAATTTAACATGAAAAGCATTTTACACTAACATATGCACAAATAGGAATCTATTTTTATGCCGGTGTAATATTAAAAATCAAAACGCATAACACATCATCTCACGTTCGGGCTTTGCTTTGTGGTCCCCGATTTATCAAAGTTGTCGAAAGATCTTACGTATTTACATAAATCATTCATCGTTTTCCCTTCTAATATTTTTGATAGTTCCTTTCTACGTGGCCATTTATTATCCTTTAATCTGATACACCTAACTGATCTTGTTATCTAATTTCCTTTTTTTTTGCCTCTTTACAGAGTCTTGCGTGTTATATGCTATACTATTTTTTATTGCACATTAAAACCAATTTGGTCTGCTATTGCTACTAAAAGCGAGAGCAAGTACGCATTAGAAATGTATGGTGATTAAAAGCTTTTACTGTCGCTTACACGCATCACCACCTATGGCTGGCTACACGCACCACAGTTAAGTGTATGTATTTGGATTTACTGTGGTCCTAAACCTTTTCCACAAGTCATCAGTAACACATTATGAAGGAATGTTTTTTCAGCCTCTGATGGTCGAGTTTCTAAATCATTGTGGTTCTACTTAAATCACTTAACTGCGTGGTGTCTACCATACACCACCTGTAGCGCCACTAGTGAGCCACGCACAAGCGTCAATGCGTCTTACTGAACTGTAGTGCCTCCAGCAGATCAAATTTTTTCAGTGCATGACCTACAGCCTATGGCTTTGAGCCCTTTTTCTTTCGTCCTCCCTACTTTTCCGCACCTCAGTCTACACCGTTGCTCTGTCAAAGCCCCTGACGAGTTTTTTTTGCGAATATTCTTTCGTTTAAAAATTTTTTTCTATATTTTTATAATATTTACAAGAGTTCCAGTTTTCCATCCCCTCCCAGATTTTCTATATTTATTAATTAATTAAAATCTCTCTAGCCATGTATAATTTCTCTTTGATTTTCTTAAGCTTGTTTTCACCAGTTGGCTTTTTCATAAATCCTATGATTTCCCCATCTCTTTTTTTTTGTATATCGGGCGTTAACTTCTTTTTTCCCCTTATGGGATTTTTATTGATTAAGCGCATTAATTCCTCCATCAAGCATACACATGGTCATCTTTTTTTGTCCATATTTATTATGTGTAAAAGGTAATTTTCTGCTTTTTTACTAATATCTACTTCTATACTAACCATTTAGGCCTCTATTTTGCATAGGTATTCTAATTAGAAGGCTGTTTTTAATCGATCTACTTACTTATTTAATTTAATACCTATTTTACATTTTCAATAATTTAAAGCTAGTTTTGTCTGATAATTATTCATTATTACAATGACTGGTGGTAATATAGTATACCGTCCCTTTGTCGGGTGTGGTACGCAATTTATTGTTAATAAATATTTTACTGCAATGCTCTATATTTATTCATTTTATTGCATTTTTCTATTTTATTCTAATTGTGCCGTAGAAACCTCTTTTTACCGGGTATCCTGCGACCCTTTTTTTTTATTAAAGTATTAACAGATAAACTAAACGAAATATATTATCTGTTTTACATTAAAAAATTAGCAAATTATTGATAAATTTTTAATCATGATTTTTGGTAAATAAAGTGTCTTAGTACCTTGTAACACATATGTCATATTTAATGGTCGTGAAATCAGTCGATAGGGTAAGGACAGGTATCTTGGACTGACCTTACATAGTAATTTTTGAGAGAATGGTCATGTTAATAGTTTTATAAAGAAAACTATACATCAGCTATCTGTCTTCTCCAGACTCAAATTTATGCTAAAAACCAGTCAACCAATCACTGTATACTAAGCTTTATTTCACAGTGTCGCGATTTATTCCATAATTGCTTGGAGGTCAGCATGTCAAGACATTTTAGGCCCTCTACAATCATTACAAAAGACAAAAATAAAAACTACTTTCATCATAAGTGTGATGAAATAACACTTTAACAAAATTACTTGGAATTTATCAAGCTTATAATTTTGATTAGCTAGTTTACGAATAAGGAGTATTGCAGAACATGTTTTTTAATGGCACAGGCCAAACAAGAAATAAAAGTGTGCTACATTTATACTGTAGTTTAAGTAGTAAAAAAATGGTTACAAAATATGTCTATTACAATGTTTAATAAACTGCCGCACAAACTAAAAATTTAGAGCAATATAGGATGAAAAAAAAATTCTTTTAATTACTTATGCAAATGATTATAAAATAAAATAAGTAAGTCTATAAAACTGTCGTTCTTACATATATAATTATTTGATTTGTTTTTAAAAAACTGCTTCTCCCTCTTATCTTTAATTTTTTTTATTCTCAGTTTTTTCCGGTTTTTTTTTCATTAAGTTTTAAAATCTTCTGTTAAATGTTTTTTTTTTTACTTTTTAGTACACTACTCTAGTGTACAGGCACATGTAGTGTATCTTTGCCGAAGTACACCTAGTTTTACTTTTTATATCTTCATCGATAAGAACCTAAAGAGTTAAATTGTAAGCTGCAAAATGTAATTTATTATTATATTTGTGAACATCATGTGGTGAATAAATAAATAAATGATCACATTATCGGTAAAATACATTTAATTTAGTAAATTATTTAATCCCTACAAAATATTCCCACAGTTTTTACAAAACATAAGGTAAAATATTTTTTCATGTTATTTTGAAAAACAGTTTTTAATAGAAGAAAACAAGCATTTTCTAGTAGCAAATTTTCACACTACGGTCAAGATATTGCTGTAGTGCACTGGATTATTCTTCTTTATTTTTCTAAAATTTATTTATTTCATGATAAATACGAATAATTGTAAGACATAATAAAGCTTCTCATCGACAAGACATACTTCATGAACCTATTATATTTTTAAGCTGCTATGCTCGCCACATGCTCTACGTGCTACAAGAAAACAGAAATCTCCTATCCATGTATCTAAAAAAAAATATTTTTTTTGTTATAATATGCGTTGGAATAATTGTACCAATGTTAAATAATTATAAAATTAGTTTTAGTATGTGAGACACAAATTGAAGGAGAATCTAGTTTTTTTCATCATTTCCAGATATTATTTTATATTATAAGCAACATGATTTCATCGAACGTAGATAAATTGTATATAGCTATTTCATTGTTTATCATTTCTATAATATTGAGAATTAAGGAACTCTTTACGAACTATATTTTCTATCTGATAACAGAGGACCACAAACATTTTTTTCTTGTGCGGGACACTAAAGTAGGTGTTTTATATGTTTTTCAAGTCGCTGATTACGATTCCAATGTTACTTTTGTGGGATTGGCTAACCTAACCTCAAAAATTACGAGAATTTTAAAATTTTAAGACTACATTTAGTACCATAGTGGATTCAAATTCTGATATACTATTGCCTTTTTTGATAAAGCTACTCAGCTATATCGTCTCTCTTTTAGCTTTTTACCGTAGAAATGATCAGCCTAACTTAAAAATTCCGTTTGTCATTAGTAAATCTTAGATACAAACCCAATAAGTTGTTTGATGTGACCTTTCAATCTCCGTAGCCCTGTGAATCCAAGTACTTTATGAAACACACAAGTGCCTCTGTCATTAGCTTCTAGGCACCTTACCTAACCTCAAAAAATAGTATAAATCGTAGAAAAAATAGCTGAATAACTCTATAGACAGTAAGATATAAAGATTTATGGCTATCTAGTCTGCAGCATGCAAGCACTGCAGTCGTTCAGCCTAAGCCAGAAAGATGTTTCTTTGTTGTCCCTAACCTAACTTTGAGAATATCTTATAAACTTGTAAGGTAGATTTTTATTAAATATATTATTTTATTAAATATAATTTTTTAATGTCAATACCCTTTCTGCCTAAATTATTTTACCACATTCTCCCAGAAATAATGTTTTTGACCCCTTAGCTTCTAAACTTAACCTCGAAAGATAGAAAAAATTTGCCTTTGGTCAGTTTAAGCTGTTCGTGACATACATGCATGAAACGTTAGAGCTGACCTAAGTGACATTCACGCCACTTTTTGCATTTGCAGCTTGGCTTCAATCAGAGGTCTTAGACAGCCAGTGCTTATCGTCCAGTGCTACAACTTCGCTGCTTCAACGCAAGGAGGGCTGCGTATACTAAATCCTAGATAACCTCTATGCAGTAGAATTAAAATTGTGTTCTTCATGCATGTAGGAACATATTTTTGAATATGGTTACGAACATCCTACGCATGCCATTACAAATTTTGTGTTTGTAAAGAATAGCACCATATTGTATTAGCATATCGGGTTGATTCAAAGATATATAGATATCCAGTTAAGATTCATAGAATCGGATAGGCGTATCCAACATGAAGAATAAGATTTTAAAATATTGTATTCCTTTTAAGTGAAATTTGTTAGTCATGTTACACATTTAATTACAACAAAAAGAGTCCAATATAGTTTTTAATTAAATGCATTGTTTTAGAATAGAAAATTTATAAAATTAATAATTAATGTCATATTTTATGTTACTTTCTCATTTATTAAATCTGCACTCTAAGACCAGTGCACTTCATCCAAAAATTTATGATACCAATATTCATGTACCTAAACTGTTACCAGGCTAGTAGAATTGTAATTTATGCGAAATCGTAATATTGAATCATGAATGCAACGTAAGTGTTCATGAAATTGACCACTGATTGTAATTTAAAATGCAGTGATGATTTTTTACACAAATACATTAGCATACGACTTTCTAAAAGTTATAAAACCTTAATTGAATGAAATAATTGTTTTTTCTAAAAACTGTGTACCTGAACCGACACCCAGCTAGGACAATTGTATTCTCAGCATATCTCTATATTGCTTCATTTATAAAACGTAAATGTCAGGTTACTCTCAGAGATGTTTGTAATTTAAAACGTTTTGACGAGATAATTACGTGAGGTGAATATTATTTTCTATTACATAGATGATAGTTATATGTATGTAAGAAATACAATTTATGTACTGTAAACAATTGGATTCATTCATGTTTGAAGATAATATGATTGCTGTAATCGGGAACTCAGATTGTATCAGAGATAAAACTGTTACCACACATAAATCTTTCTTTCTTCTATGTTTTATAATAAAGTAAAGTGTTTGATAAAAATTTTCACGAAATACATTATTCCAGAGATTCATTTAAATTTTTGTGGAAAACATGTCTGGTTGTCCTAGAAAAGATTGGTTTTTCATAGTTTGCGGTCAGTACATATCTAAAGGAAATAAAAGAAATTTCAACCTTGTCGTGTGTAATTTGTATAAAGAATGTTTTGGCACCATACAAAGTGATTCAGATTTTTTATGGACACCAAATATCATATGTTCATCATGCAAAATATGTCTTAAAAGATGAAAAAAAGGAGAACATGTTGCAAAACAATTTTGATATCCCATGCTTTGGCATCACCCTCAAGATCATGATTCTGACTGCTATCTTTGCTTATGCGATTTGTCTGGAATCAATCATAAGAAAACAAAATCATGGCCTTATCCAAATGTATGTTCAGTGACTTTTCCAATTCTTTTGTATAAAAGTGAAAATTCTCATGGAAACGTATCAAAATTAGATACTTATGATGAGGAAGTTAGCCATATTAGTGAAATAGAATCAGATTTGAACATGAGGCATGAAAGAAATTTCGATCAGAATGAATTAAGTGATCTCATACGAGATTTGGGTCTTTCAAAAAAATGTTCTGAACTTTTAGCATCTCACTTAAAGGAAAAAGGTTGTTTAGCTCCAAAAAATCATGTTACTTTTTATCGGAATCGGGATGTACCTTTTCGTAGATACTTTACTTCAGAAGGTGGTTTAGTTTACTGTAACAATATAAATGGTTTGATTAGTGAATTCAGAAGTATTACCTACACATCAGATGAATGGCGATTATTTCTTGATTCATCTACAAGAAGTTGGAAAGCTGTTCTTCTCCACAATGGAAATATTTATGCCATGTTGCCAGTAGCTCATTTAACGACTTCAAAAGAAAACTAGAAATATCTGGATTTCGTACTTGACAAGTTGCAGTTTACTCAACATAAGTGGCGGTTAGCAGGAGATCTCAAAATTATGACGATCATACTAGGATAGCAACCTGGTTATACAAAGTTTTCTTGCGTTCTTTGTGAGTGGAATAGTCGCTTACGTGAACAGCACTAGGTCAAGAATGACTAGCCACTGAGGAAAACTTTGAAGCCAGGTGACAAAAATGTTTTAAGATAATGTTTGATACCTCGTTATAAAGGGCTTCTACCGCCTCTACATATCAAACTTGGACTCGTTAAATAATTTGTCAAAGCTATGAGGGCCAAAGATAGCGAAGCTTTTAAATATCTGTTTAAAAAGATTCCAAATCTTTGAGAATCTAAGATCAATGAAGGGATTTTCGATGGTCCTCAAATCAGATCACTTTTAAAAGATGACGAATTCGAAAAAAAAGACATTAGTAGAAAAAGCCGCATAAAAGAGCTTTCAAGAAGTTACTTAAAAATTTCTCGGTAATACAAAAGATGCTAATTACAGAAAAATTTTTAAAGATATGGTCAACAGTTTTAGAAATGTGGGGAGTCTTATGAATTTAAAGATCCACTTTCTAGAATCTCATATTGACTTGTCCCTTAAATTTTAGGTGACTTTAGCGAAAAACAAGGTCAGCGATTTCACCAATATTTAAAGGATATCGAGAAAAGATACCAAGGTGTTTGGGATGAGCATATGATGGTTGACTACTGCTGGTGTTGGAAAAGAGATTGGTCAAGATCGTATAAAAGGAGATCAATACGTAGGTCATTCGAAACAAAGAAAACGTGACACTCATCGAAATCAACATTAATTTGTATATTTAATTATATTATTATTTTTTTATTTATTTTCTTTAATGAAAAAAGTTTGATGTGTTTAATTAATAAGGTATTATGTTCAAAATACAGAAAAATTGAAGGCTTATCACGAAAAATTATACGTTTCATTTAATCGGCTATCGTTAGTTTACAACTCATAAAAATATCAAAAAATATTATTTTAAATATTTAAAGATCAATCTACTGACAAAGATTTTTTCGGAGCAGAGGTTTGGTATTAATCGAGTAAGTCCAAGAAAAAGGGGTACTTCTGTGTGGTCCAGTACAGGTAACGCTGAATAAACTTACTCATATTGTTTTTAATTCATTATATTATGAGGCCCGAGTAACCAAAAATTGCAGATCCTCACATGTTACGCTGCCAATTTACTTATTGTAACATAGCTTGCCAATTACATTTCTTAACATTTAAAGGTCCTACTTTAAAACGATTTTACTACGTGAGACAACAATGTTTGAAACTATGTAATTAAAAATTGTGTAGTAACACGTTATAATTTCGTAGCTACTGGGTCAAGTAGAATAATTTAAGTAAGCCATAATATTTCAAATATGACGATAGATATGGTACTGTGTTATATAGGACCACTTCAAAAATGTATGCGATCTTTCGAGGTTAAGTTTAGAAGCTACGGCATCAGAAACTTTATTTCTGGGAGAATGTGGTGAAAAAAATTTGGCAGAAAAGGTATTGACACTATTTTATAAAAATCAACCTTACAAGTTTATAAGATATTCTCAATGTTAGGTTAGAGACAACAAAGAAACATCTTTATGGCAAAGGCTTGACGACTGCAGGGCTAGCATGCTGCAGACTAGAAAGCCATAAATCTTTAAATGTATATTGTCTATTGAGTTTTTCAGCTTCTTTTCTACGATTCATAATATTTTTTGAGGTTAGGTAAATTGCCCAGAAGCTAATGACGAAGGTATTTGTGTATTTCATGAAGTACTTGGATTGACAGGGCAACGGAGATTAAAAGGTCATATCTAGCAAGCTATTGGGTTTGTATTTAAGATTTACTGATGACAAACGGTATTTTTAGGTTGGGTTGATCATTTCCACGGTTAAAGGCTAAAAGAGAGACGATATAGCTAAATATATTTAGCAAAAAAGGCAATCATGTATTAGAATTCGAATCCACTATACTACTAAATGTAATCTTAAAATTTTTAAATTTTTGTACTTTTTGAAGTTAGGTTAGCCAATCCCACAAAAATAGCAGCGGAATCGTAATCAGCGACCCAAAAAAAAATATAGAACACCTAGTGTAGTGTCCTGCACAAAAAAAAGATTTTTGTGGTCCTGTGTAATCATTAATATTGATACTGACAGTAACGCCTTTTACTTGACCATATGGCAGAATCAATAACTAGAAACACAATATTTATTCTAAGCATGACTATTCATCATCTTTTTAATTGTCAAACCACCATATTCACAATATTTCAGTTTCTCCTCCCCTCCCTCATCAGGGACTTAAACTACAATGATACGGATACAAGAATATACATTATTGTGACTTATAGATACGTCACATAATTTTGATACTTGAGTGTACAAAAATACAAAAGCTTACTACCATGAAATTGTAAGCACACACAAAGAGCTACATGGGCCACAAACTGTCAGAATTCAAATAACACGCAAGACATTGATAGACACTCAAATTTAAGCGTAAATTTTCTGAAAAGCTAGATATCATGATGCATGAAAACACATTTAAAGTGTTTTTTCTGGATTTTTACAGATTTTTCTGTCTCCTAAATTTAATCGTTTTGTACCTTTTTTCCCGGTAATTATGAGTGTTGGATAATGAGTTGCGCGTTTTTTGAATTTTATTAGTTTGTAGTCCATGTGGACTTTTGTGCGTGTTTACAACCATGGCACTAGACTTCTGTATTTATATTCATTAAATTATCAACAAGGATTTATACATCTATGAATGGCAATAATGTATATTTTCTTGTTTCATTGTAGTTTGACTCGCTGATAAGGGTGCGGGCGTGTAACCAAAATATTAGACCTATGATGGTTTCGTAATAAATTAGATACAAAATTGTCATTCTTAGATAAGTTATTGTGTTACTACTCATTATTATGAATAATTTGTACAAAAAGTATACCTATAAAGTCGCATGCTAATAAAAAAACGTATGGTTGATCACAAAAATAGATTCTTATATTTATGAAAATTTTCGTTGATACTTTAGCGTTTCATTTCTTATTTGTAATCACCAACTCGTCAAGTAAAGAAAATTTATTTTTGCATTGAATGTGTAGTCTTTAACATCAAAAGAACGTTTCACATGAAGAATTTTAAATATATTATGCTCATCAATTCTATAATTATTACTTGTGGTGAGCCAGTGCAAGACAGCTTTTTTTAAATTCATAAGAATTTTAATTTTTTTTTTTGTTGAGATTTGAAGCAATGTTAAATTATAAGTTTTAAACATCATTTAAAGTCATTTTAGAAATTAGATTATGCGTAGCATGAGAGAAAGCTTGTTAGACTTCCATTATTTGATCAAAAGTTTTTAATTAAAAATTTTTTCAAACAATAAATTATGCATTGGATAGTTTAAACGTTCGGATTTTAAAAAAGTTTTGAATCTTATAAATATATGTATGCATACACATATATTAAAACAGTTTTTAGGTAAGCATGAAATCAGTGTAGTATACCTTAAAGTTTAGTATACTAAACCTTAATATTCTCATATATTATTATTCTGTTGTATATTTTATACAAGAATCTAATAAATAAATAATATTATTTGGAAGACATGGAATTGTTATAAGTCTCTAAATAAATATGTATAGTATTTTTTTCTCATTTGCATAATTTGCCCTGTTTATAATTATAAATTAACAATTTCTAATTTTATGATCTGAAAACCAGAAATTTGCAAATGTTTCTCAGAAAAACTCATTTTGTACAAACGATTACACCTAACGCATTAGGGGAAAGATTGTATAAAAGGAGACATGTTATATATTTATGATTATATCCCCTAAGTAAGCGGTCAGATAAATTAAAACACTTGGTAATTAAGTTAAAGTTGATGGCTTCACTATCATGGATTATGTAGTGGAAAAAGTAATTGAGAATACGCCCTAAGCAATGTTTTATGCACTTATCAAAGACATTACATGCACTATCCTGAAGCTAAAGATACGTACAACTCAAAATAAAATAGAAACATGTGGGACCTACCTCTTGAAGTAGCTTTGCATGTCTAGAGTAGGATATCTTACTGAAAAAAAAATACATAAAAAAATGAAATAATCTCCTGACAAAAAAACATGAAATAAATTAAAGGCATTTTAGGTATTCCCAACATGAAAATGCAGTGAAAAACTGGATTGAAATTTAAATTGGAAGTTGTATTGGATATCAAGGCCGTACATACAGTGTGCAGCCGGTTCTAAGTACAGAGTTACCATACATACATTAGAACTTACAGAGGTATCGACAAAAAATTCGAAAACAATTTAGAAATATTTGCCAGCGATCTAGCACCCTTACAGTATTCGACAGAATCGAATATGCTGTTTTGTGTACTGAGAAATAATCATAGCCTTGAACTTTCAAAAATTTATAACTTTTATCAAGAAAAGTCTTTAGAAAAATTCTGACAATCTTAAGCTTATCAAGCTTTTATTTACTCATTTTTTTAAAATTCTACTGTTGTATCATTTTTTCATGCAATATATTAAAAATTTGCTGTTCATAGGAAAATATGTGAAGATCGATATTTGTGTACGTACTCTGTCAAAACCAACATAAAAGCAATAGTTTAATTTGATTAGGTCAGTAATTTAATGTAAACTTATAACATTCGAAAAAAAAGAATAAATTTGATTTATATACTTTCTGAATAGTTCTAAAGATAATATTTGGAATGTAACAAAAAAGCCGCGTTACGGGGCAACGTACTTTTACAAAATTGTTCTTTAAATTTTTATCTTATATGTAAAGATCAAAAATATCATATGCATATTTTTGGACAACATACATAATGTCTTATTGAGACAGATTGGAGTTTTTAAATTTGTAATAGACTTTTGCTGATTCAAATAATAAATATATCAGTTTGGAAATAAAAGAATAAATAACGTTTTAAAAAGTGCACTGAGGATCATAATGCTGTGGAATTAATCCTTGAATAGTTTAGAATTTTTAAACAAATATCTCTTTGGGTACTGGTGAGTTCATTGTGACTCGGTACTATGAATCAAATGGTTACCAGGTAGGTAGGGTGTACTGTCTAATATATCTTCAAAAGGTGAACTACAAAAACTGGACATACTTCTACATGCTCAATTATCCTTGAACGAATGGAAAATTATTTTTAAAATAGTATAGGTATAAGATTTAATAAAAGCTTTGCATGCGCAACATGCATGTCACCAAGTTCGGCCACCTTTTAAATAAAATTGGCGGGAAAAACCAGCGTATGACAGCTTTATGTTAGGGATCCGACATCAGCTGTTTTATACATAAATGTAGTCGTCTGTGATGTGATTGCTTTACTTTACTGGTGTCAGTGAGACTAGTGTCAGCTGACTTTCCTGCCAATAGTCTGGTAGATGATGAATTTAAAAATTATTATCGTAAACACCACAGACATAACGAAGATCTATTTTTAATGTATAAAACATGATAAATCATTCTAATTATAAAAAAATTATAAGATGAAAGGGATACTAAGTAAAAGTTAATAATCTTCTCATTATGGTAAGTCATCAAACGTTTGGTCTTCTTACTAGTAAATGACATAGGCTTGATTTAAAGGTGCTTTTGAGTAAAATCAATTGATTAAGACTAACTACCATCACTCAGAACAAGACGATATGATTAAACTATTGGAAGATTTGATATTGTTTATTATTTTGGTAAATACTAACAAGGATACTACATCATAACAAGAATCAATGGTAGTTCAGAAAAAGATAATCTTTCAAGAGCTACAGATTAAAAACTAAAATAAATAGAAAATATCAATGTACAAAAAATCGTTGATAAATGACAACAAAATATTGTTGATAGTAAGCCTAATACAGTTTTCTTATTTGGTTTGATATTCAGGGTAATACAACATATTACGCTAAAATAATAGTTCATGGTCTTGAAGATAAGAGTCTCTATGGTTTTGTAAAAACTTATGCTAAAATCGTCAATTGGCTCTTGTAAGATCCGTTCTTGCTGGTAAATTATTCCAGTAGTAAATTATTAATATAATCTAGATGTAAGCTTTATTGTTGTTAGGACAGCATTTTAAATCAAAACGATAAATGTAAAACAATTCTACAAATTTACAGAATGATCAGTTTAGAATAATAATTTCAAAAATACTTTAAACATGTATATTTTAAAGAGCATTGCATGGACTCACGTTCAATCCTAAACGATGGAGTTAGGATTTTTCAATAGCTGTCTGTAAATAAGAACTTGATACTTGTCACAGAAATTTTTGTATTTTTATTTGAAGGAGGGATACTAAAATAAAAATGTCAGACTTTACACATGTTAATAAATATCTTAAAATGAATAATAATTCAGACTAGGAAAATCAATAAATTCACAGGCACAAGAAAGCTATATCTCAAAGATTTTTAATGGACTTATAGTCAACGATTTAAGATCCGGAAGGACACCAATGACTTTAATTGCAGTGTCGAGTCAATAAAAAAAGACATAGAAAGAAAAATCGAATGGAATCAAAGAGAACTGGGACTAAATAAAATGTTTTTAATAGAGATGCAGTTGGATCTTTTTTCAACTCGACAATCATAGTAAAGCCCAAAATTGCATACGCAGTAAATGTGTTGGACAGACACTAAACCAATCAAACTAAATAAGATTGGAAGATCGTTAAAAGAGTATTTTAATAGTTACAAAATATAAAAACTAGCTGTATTGGTTTAATTCCAATGGCAGTTTATAGATTTAATAAACTATGGTAGGCGTAATTCAATGGTTATACTACCAAATCCGTTTAATATCCAAACACTGTTTTGGCCCGTACATAATGAGAATGCAAGGCCCTTATGAGTTTCAAAAGTAATAATCGCTAGTAGAAGCGACGTAGGTGATACACTTGTTGTCTAATAAGCAAATACGAGCCTGGTTGCCTATTTGACATTAAGTACGTTACCTGCGTCGCTTCTACTAGCAATTACTATTTTTGAACTTAATAAGGGCTTTGAATTTTTATTCTGTACGGGCCGAAACGTTATTCAGATAATAAACAGATTTGGTAGTATAACCATTGAACTACGCTTACCATTATGTATAAAAACTAGTAGTTTAATGGAATTCTGTACGGGAAACGGAAATGTTATTGAATTGTTCGTTGATTCTGAAATATGAGAAGGCATAAACAAAACGTTATATCTATTCTCACCGGTATGGTGCTGTAATACGTTGCGATGAGAGAAATTTGTCTGGAGGTAATTGCTATAAAATACTTTTTAAAACTCATTTTATCAGAATTGTTATGTCCTTTTAGTCTATGGTTTGAAAACCAAGCCACTAAGGCTCATGCTGAAACAGTGATAGTTCGAAACTTAAACGTATGACAACAGAGAAAACTGTAATTGTGTTTACAGAAATTTTATTTTTGAATTTTATGACAAACTAACTAAAAGAAGTTGTTATGAATAATTATGATTGGAATTAATGTAAATGTATTTATGATCAATATAACTTTTAGTTGATTGCATACAATACAAATAAATACAAATAGAGTTCCACAATTTATTACATGATTCTTTCTTTGATAGCGACTCTATTTTAATCTATTATAGGAGAGTAAGTATATCATTAAAATCGAGACAAAACTTAAAGCAAGTTGAATTCGAGAAACAACCAAATCAAGTTTAGTGATTACGAAAATCACTGATCAGCATTTATCACCGTCTGTCGATAACAAAATTTCCAACGATTTATTTGTGTATTAATTAAAGTATAATTTAATTTAACGCAGTATAATATAGTAATAATATATTGGATATATGAGCAGAATTACCTTTCTACAATGATTCATTAAGACTTCTTAATTGAGGTAGTACTACTGTATTGGATAATATATTTAAAATCCTCATGTCAATTCGAACAGAAGATTGTGGTGGAATATACAAAGTCATATCTTATATAATTTATGGACGCACCTTAATATGCACTTGGTTATCTAAAGCTTTGCTTAGTAAAGGATGTTGAAACACGTGATGCATTTTGACAAACAGTGAAGAGTGAACGTCTCTTCCATAATTTTGATTGTAATGATCGTCTACGAGTGTAAAACATTCATCTCTAAATACAATTTAATATTCATTCATACCTTTTTGTTTAACTCTTTGTGCTCCGCAATAGATACTATTTATCTCATATTGTTCTTCAATCTTATTTACTTGTCATGGTATTTTTTGGATCAATAGGGAATTGAAATGAGGTTTTTCATTTTATAATTACATACATTTGATCGCTTAAAAACTTCAGGGTCTATTAACGAGATTTAATAAAAGTTAGACTCCAAAACGTCAAAATTTTTCTTTGCTTGCTTATCAGATTACATGTTTGAATTACAGTATAATATATAATATATATTTTACCTTATAACGGCTGGGCAGCAATTATGATTAAATCTAGAAGAATTCTTGTAAATTCCAACGCCAATGTAAGTCATATTATTTGCTGTTGTACTTGAATCTTGAGTGTTGTAAGTATTATATATTTCATAAGCATTGAATTGTAAAATTTGTAAATGTAGAAATAGAAGTATTTCTATTATCATCTTATTCTTGGAGGTTGAAGAACACGGAGCTACAAGAGAAGGTTTGGCACATTACTTAATTTGATAGTGCATTTAATATTTTTTTTCTTTTAAAATTGTATTTATATCATACGCTAACATTGATATTCATACTAAAACTGTAGTAAATTTAACTATAATAAAAAGCGTCAAATTATTTCAAAGCACTGTATGAAAATAATAAAAATGTAGTTGGCCTACAGAAATAAGCATGAGATCTAATGATACTAAAAAATGAGGTTATGTGAATATTTTATTATACCATATTATAAAAAAAAATATAATAATGTATAATAACACATCATATCTTATACATGAAATGGAAACTAAGACAAATATAGTCCGTAAGGGATCAGCTTTGGCAAAATACATAGTCTGCTTCTTTGGGAGAATTCTGATGGATCAACTGTTCTTGTATATCACTATCTTCGATAGTTGCGACACGTACGTTTGAATCAGCACTAGTGTATGTTTCGAGGGGATGATAACATTTTAGCATGTGTTAAGTAAGCTTGATTCTTAAAAATAATTTCTATCTAATAAAGATGATGACTGTTGGTTACACGCTGTAACTCTATGTTTTGTTGATAAAAAAGTTTGATAACGACATCGAGATACCCTTGGCTCATAGTGAATATGCTTCTAACAAGACTCGCTAGGCTGCTTATGTACAATAGTATAGTCAACCATGGGTACTACTGTACATGCAATTATTGAATCGCTTTTTAATTACGTAAGTTCAATGTGTTGAGATTAAATAGAAAGAAAGTCTTCTTTTAAATGTCCTTATTTGGAACTATACCTTAATAATACTGTAATCCGAACTAAATATACTTCTCCGACGTACGCTTCTTTGGATGTACTAAACCAAATGTCATCTATTTAATGGAATAAATACATGTTGTTGTTCATATTTATTAGTAAACTTACCAGTATTGTAGTCTGTCAGTACTCTGTCGTCTTACATATGTTAACTATCAGATATTGTTTGTAAAAAACTGTCTTTAGATATTACAAAATGTCAATTATTGTATCTATCTAGAATAATATTCTCAATAAATATCGATAAAATATCTGCATGAATTGAACAGATAAGAGAGTCTTTATTTACAAAAATTCCTAGTCCATTATTACTGTAGCCATTTATTCAATGTACTAGATACTTTATATAACAGACACTCTAAGGCTACTTATTTTGGTGAGAAATATTATAAACACGAACAAATTTTGTATCCTTGAGGTATAAAAAAAAATTTTTTGACGTAGAAATTTGGAACGTTCGCTGGTATTCTAGGTCGATGCAAGCAATAGATACTTTGCAGGATATAAATATAAAGATATAGAAGTAGGTAACATATGCAAAGCATTTTTTGTTGTTGCTTTTTTTCCTTTTTAAGCTTGTATTGATTTGTTCTATCTACATATCTTGCAACAAGAAGACCAAAAGACATATAAAAACTAAGCTTTTTTAAGTTAAAGTAAAAATATGAGATGCTAAAGGTGGTTTAAGCATGCCTCTTTATATTTTAGTGACTGAATTTACACCAAATGTAATGTAATAATCCATGTCGTAAGCAGTATTACATTATTTGCTTCGACAATCATAAACCTATCTTTATTTATACTTAATGTTGTACATATTTAGAAAAAAAGGTAGTGTATGAACAATAATGAGAAAAAACTCTATCAGGCGATGTAATATAGGGGTTTAACTAAAAAGAAAATTCGTGAAACAGATGTGTTTGGACGCAAAGGTAAATTCTAACACAGAGTTGAAAATAAAAACATTTAGAATTTCACGTGCTGCTGCAGAAACTTGCACTTATTGTGGTGTTGCAACTATACCATAAATTGAGATAATATTGTTAGAAATATATTTTTAAACTTTTAACAAGCTTTTTCTCGTCCCTTTTCTAGTGGTCATAGTCCAAAATTTCAAGTAAAAGGTTTATCGTGCAATCATGACCATTTACTAAAAGTTTAATCAAAGTCTGTTTTTAAACGGTTTTTGCTCGTACCACCTTAAACGCTTTAGTCGTGCTTGTCAATAAAATACTTATATATATCACATTGAAATTTCAAATAACATAATTTTAACCATAATAAGGGGCTATTTATTATCTAAATAAAGATCTCACAAGGCAGGAGGGTTTAAGAAATCTTTACATGATATGACATCTAATGCAGCAGGAGGAGAAGCGATTGTGACGTAATATTCTTACTACGTGACAAAATGCATTTGGCAATGTAATTTCAAGGTATGTATCTGTCCATTTTGAGGTCAGATCATTCCTTTTTGTAACGAATAAGATTCAAAACTTTCCCTGTCCTCCCTTACAAAAATTCACTTTTATGTAATTCATGATTTTCTAAAGTGCATTTTGCATTGTAAAGTAATGATCATGTGAACGTAAGGCTAAAGAAATAATATCTATATTTTTCATTTAATTTTTTCTTTAGGATTTCTTCTACGTTTTTTGTTCAAAAAATTATTATATTCGTATACCAATTTTCTATTCTTTCACAGATTTCAAAACTAAATAATCAATGTCTTGCTCAACAGTTTTTGGCAATAGCCTGCTGAGTATAGGCGTTTTTACACTGTTTTCAGTGCAAAAAATAATTTTTTTCGCAGATGCTGTAGAAAACAAGCTGATATTGAGTTGACTGCTAGAAAAAAAAGTTTAGTTTCTTACAAACGTCAAGTTGGCTACCGGGGGATAAAATTGATGTCTTCGGTCGAGTAAGCTTACTAGTCATTAATATGTAATAGAGAATTAGCACTGACATAGGCTTTTAAGATTTACGTTTAAATGGAAATCATTTCTTTTCCGTCACACTTAACCCAGGCTTTGGACTCACAATACTAGTAAAATAATAATGTATAACATCAGTATGATTATATGAATTATTATTCTATTAATTAAATTTAAGTTTTACGTTTTATTTAGATTTATATTCACGCGGTTAAAGTAGTCG
>JAPYYV010000308.1:0-35669 GCA_030522625.1 Copidosoma aretas
TTTTGTATCCGGTAGAAATTATACTTTGTAAAATTTATTACAACTCATTAAAGTGATAACTTGGTTGTTAACACGACACCTTTGGCATTTGAATCATTTCCGTTTAAATTACAATCAAACACATGATACATTTAATCAACTTCAAAGAATTCTTACTGACTACGAATACTTCACAAGGACGTACGCTAACAGACGGCAGATGTATCAAGCGTAGTAGGTCAGTGTTCGAATGCTCGGTCGCGTACCTCACACTTATATTCACTGCATACACTTCCCACACAGCTCGACGGTAATTCTACACTGTAGCGTTGAGCTGACAACATTTCAGAAAGCATATACTGAGTGCGAGCAAAATAAGACTCTGACGTTGACGACCGGTTCTCAACGAATAAAATTAATTTATTTGTTAGTCGAATTCACGACGTCCTCCCTTTATTTCGAAGTACGGACATAACAGTTACAACACCAACCTGCAATTTACAGTTGAAACAATTTCCAATAACACTATAAACTTTTTAGATATTCAATTAATAATTCAAGATGATAATAGTACTATAAAAAATTGGTACAGAAGACCTACATTTTCAGGACGATACCTTAATTATATTTCTTATAATCCTCTTCAAAAAAAAATTAGCATCATTTATACATTAGTAGATTATAGTATTAAACTCGCTAATCGACAATTTCATGATAAAACCTGAAATTAATAAAACTACTTTTATTGAACAACAACTACCTAACCACTTTATTCGATAAATATATATAAAAAAGGCTATACTTTTTAGTTGAACCTCTCATAACTTTACCCTTTTTCAAATATTTTGAAAAAAAGCTCGAAGCTTATTAAAAAATTAAATTGCAGAGTGGTGTAAAAAAATATTAATAAATTTAACAACATCATAAAGTTGGGTAAGGACATTACTCCAGAACTAGAGAAAAGAAATGTCATTTACAAAATTAGTTGCGGAAATTGTAAAAAAAACTATGTTGGCCAAACTAGTAAAGCTGTTAAGCTACGGATTAATGAACATAAAAGAGATGTCAGAAATCGTAATTAACGATCAGCTTTAAGAGAGCACGTTGCTACTACTAAACATTATTTTGACTTTGAGAATATAAAAATTTTAGTTACTGAATGTAATTTACATGAAAGACTTTTTTCTGAAATGATTCACATACATTTATTAAATGATACTATTAATTAAATGACCGATATACAAAATTTAAAAAACTGTTACAATACCTTTTCAGAAAAACAAAAATAAAATTGGTAATCGTGCTCCATCCCCTCTTACTTCGGCAAGCTTGTCGTGATAAAATTTTTCATGTATATAGGGCGTCAACTACTATCACATACACACTAAGCTATGTCGTACATATTATGTAATACCTTAATACAATTCATTACATTATAAGACCTCGCACGATGCGGGTCGTTTTACCTGTATCTGATAGACGTATCAATATCCTTTGACGAGAGAAATTGTTGTGAGTTTATTTCCTGTGATTCAAGTATTGTTTGTGGTATTGTTTAATATATCCTAATTTCAAAATTGTTTTAAAACTCATTGTAGTGTACCTAAAGAGGGCCATGGCTTGGACCGATATGGCCGAAAAGTTGTAAAAAATTTATTACAATAAAATTAGACAGCGAGACCAACATAATCTTGTATTGATTAAAATGAAAATTTGTCCAGCACCCGCACGTTCTTTTCATTACTCGAAAACGGATGCACGCGCAATTTTTTTTAAAAAAGCGGAAAAACGAGGAAATCACGCGCAATTTTTTGGTTATTTTTGTTAATTTTTTTATATAGGTCGGTTGCTGGGGTTGCGTGGAGCTTTACGAGCAATCCCTATTCTCGACGAGTATCCCTTTAGGCTGTAATTTATAATGCAATAAAACGTTGTATCAAAATTACTCAAGTTAATACGGTGGGATCACATGGTGATTTTAACGGGGTATTCAATGTATTTTTGTTTGCATTTTTCATTTAATCAGGTGTTTTGGGAGTAATTTTTATTTTCTTACGAATTTTGTTTTCCTATAATAAAGAGATTATTGTTTTGCTTATAAGATTAGTATTTTAGGATTCTGTTAAATTAAGGATTTTTAGAATTTGCATACTTTCTCAGCATTTATCCAGATTCAATTATTATTGATGATTATTTATCTAATACGTCGCGAGTTCAGATCATTAAATAAAAGCGATTGAAATTAATCCAAAGATTATATCCAAAGATCTCTGATTGGCGCGTTATTAGGAGGTGTCAAAGGTGAGGTGCCGCACCGCGAGAGAGTAATGGATTCGGGCAGTCCACCGCTAGAGCCTGTATAGTACGGTCTTCAGTTGTGCATAGCGATCTTGCGTACTTACCTTGGTTTTCTGGTGTTTTTTATTCGTTTGTCTTAAGCATATTCATGTTTGAGAGTAGAATCACGCTTTTAAATTTCTATTTTGTATCAATCAAACGACACAAAACTCGACGTACTACGAGCACCCACGGCGAAAGTCCGTGCGAGCGGAACCATAAAAATATACAATAAGAACATAGTGTATGCACCTCTACCCTTTTTTTCTTCGCTTAACCTTGAATATGTTAAAAGTGACGTGCGTGAGTAAATGTAACTAATTTAAACTATAACTACCTAATCGCGTTAGAAACAAATTTAGCAAGCAGAAAAGAATTTCGCTCCCTCAACAACTAGAATATTTATTAATAAATGGGCGACCACTTGAAGCTACACAGGTTTTAATTTAAAATTATATGTATACTTCAAGAAAAAAAATAGATAAATAATAATAGTAATCATAACCAACCCAATAAAAAAAAAGAAAGAGAAGGACATAATCAAAACTCGAACAAAAATTTTTGCACGATTGTCGAACACATAAAATTAGACCCCGTATACGGAGCATAAGGTAGAATAACAAAACTGAATTCCGTCACCATCTAATACGACGAGAGAAAAAAGGTGAAAAAGAACATTTACTCTCAGTACCGACCCAAAAGATTTCTCATTCAACCTCTTGGAAATTGCAGACAGAGAGCACCTAGCTATTTATAAGCAAACTCAAGCCAACAGTATCTAATATATACATCTGGAACCCTTGGAAAACCTTGCAGGCAACTGAGTCAGTAAAAAGGTAAGATTGTAGCTCAAATAAAAAAAAAACACGAAAACACATTTGAACCGACCATATTTAATGGATACGTAATGAAAGCAGTTATGTCAGCACAAAGAGCAGAATTCTACCCCAGACAGAAAAAAACTAATGTAAAAAAATTATACACTCTGAATAGAAAGCATGAAACCATCGCAGTCAAGCCCTAGCTTTTAGAAACAGAATGTCTGGTGAATAATAGAAAGCAAACAAGACAAGGTGAGACGCTAAAAGCCGCAAAACTTATTCCAAAATCTTTTACAACTGTCGAATACTTATGAAGCACGACTTAGAGAAAATAATAGAATGAAATAAGACACGAAATCTAAACGAACGAGGCGTGGGAAACAGACCTTCCACATTATGTCGACGGTACTAATATACAACAATTTTCGACAGACAATACAGAAGACAAAATTATTAGAATAGCATTAGAACACGACCCAAAATCATGTAAGGAATGGCAAAAAGCTGACAAAAAACACAAAATGATAAAAAAGTTGACCCCCAACATAGCAAGAGAAAAAATAGCGTGTAGTCAAACGGGCCACAAAATCCCACAGCAAAGCGCGCATTTTACGATACATCCCGTAACGAGCGGAAAATTTCCTAAAAGATCTAATACTGCTGTCCAGCTGATACGATCAAACGATCGATAGCATAGAAGCAATGACAGTGCTTGAAGACGCACGAAATCAATGGGACACTTTTACCCGAAATCCAGCACAAGGAAAGGCTAGACCAAGTAACAACACCAGTAAAAGTAGAATCAACTATAATTGAAATAATTTAATAACACAACTTTAATTCGTTGAAACAATAAACTTAAATTGAACGGATAATTACCATGCAGATACACAAAATTAATTAACCCTACTTAAACATGATATAATCAATCACATACGTGCTCTCAACAGACTGTTTTATCTACATTAGGCCACTTAGCTAGCAATGTGCCAATAGTCGACGGCAACCTAGTCAAACTTTCTCTTTTCGTACAAATGACAAGGACTGTATCCTGGACAGTGAGGCCACTTTATGAAAATTTTTTATTTGAAACATTAGCTAACAGTCTATAAGACATAGCAGCCATGTAAATACCACATCTTGCACAATTTACGTCGATTAAGGAATTTTTGGGGGAACTGAAAAACAGGTACGCGAGCATCAGTAATACCACTACACTTTTAACACAACTAAGAACGATTATACAACCAAGAGGATAACATGTGGGATCCTATTGTGATCGCGTCCAGGCACTATATAATAGGATAACAACGCTTTATGACTCAAACCCGACTTATTCTCTTACACGAAAGTTTGCACTAAAAGATTGTGCAAAGAAATAAGCAATAAAACAATTTTGCTATGGACAACGGGCCCCTTTATAAGCTACTGTGTAACATGCCTTTGTCTCAGAAAATTAAACGACACAGCAGTAGTGGCACTAAATATAAGAAGCGAAATTGTCCCACGCTACACTACTCCAGAAGGACGAAATACTTAAATAGGTGTTACCAAAGTAAAAGTACATGACTAAAAATATTACCAAGTAATTATAACCAAATTAAAATAAAGGATACAACGAAACAGGGCGCAAGCTATAACTACGAGTCAAACCTATAAGGAGACGAATACGACAATCTTCTGACGTGACCACTTGTAAATACAGAAAATAAAAATACTTAAGGAAATGGAAATGCACACCTGACTCGAAATGAAAAAAAGGAAAAAAATTGCCCGCATTGTAAGCACAAAACTCACAACACAAATAATTGTTGAACGTGTGTAAGAGACACAGAAAAAGGAAAATTTAATCGTAACGAAGTGCAAGTACACTACCAGTACAATCGGAACTACTGGAGAGGAGGTATTTTTTACAATCCGTGAAATAATAGAAATAAAAGCTATAATACATACCCGCAAAACTGAAAAGACTTACGACGGCTGCAAAA
Source organism: Copidosoma aretas (assembly GCA_030522625.1). Taxonomy (NCBI): domain Eukaryota; kingdom Metazoa; phylum Arthropoda; class Insecta; order Hymenoptera; family Encyrtidae; genus Copidosoma; species Copidosoma aretas. Next base: position 5,126 of record JAPYYV010000308.1, read on the forward strand.
AAAGAGAATTAAGCACCTGCTGCGGTGACAATAGCATTTAGCGACATGGGCGAATCTACGAACCGCAAGATAATTGATACAACAATAACAGATACAAATATAAAAACCATGATGGAAATTCTGATGCTAGGATCCCTAGTTATGAAGACAGAGGGCTACCGCATAACAGACCTGACTCATCTAACGATAAAACCCATGCCATACATACGGAGACTTTAAACTTCTTAAATGCTTGTTACATTTTCAGGTGTCAATGGTGACTCGGCAGTAAGCAAACATAAACAGTGTGCCCGCAAAAGAAACAGAGCTGAAGTGCAGCGAGCGGAAGTCACCTGAAAAACTATACAGTAAGTCATACCTCACGAATAACGTAGATTAGAGCGAAAAAGCAAAGCATGAAATGATACGGCCGATGCAATTATTAAACGGAAGCACGATATTTTAAGCAGATATGGGAGCCGAAATAACTATCATATAAACGAAAAGACTTAAGAAGTACTCGTATAATAATATTAAAGTGCTAGTGCTCATATACAGCATGATTCACTAAGTATGGTGCACGTCAGAAATAGTAGAGATATCTCTAAACTCTACAAGTAGTCCCCGACAACTTTCCGATACTAGTGGAAGGACTGATCGAAAGGGACCGATTGAAAAAAATTATGGCCACATATGCGCCAAGGAAAATGTTATAATAGTGAACGGCACTCGGATACCTTTAAAGGAACCAGAAACCCTCGAAATCTTCGCAAAGATGAGGCATATAATGTTTGCGTGCGTAAAAGATGAAAGTATAAATATACAAACATGATGAGTTCCTTGACAAGAATAAGAAAAACGCATTTTATTCGGCAACGTTATTGCAAATAATGATAACGGTAATCTGTACACCAAATGCATAAATATTACGAAAAGACCTATAAAAATAGTTGTACCTCTAGTAGACTTGTTGCAATGTGAGACAATTTGCGAGACAGAGCCATATAGCATCGACAAGGACGACGGAAAAGGCCTGCAGGAAGCAATGATAAGAATTTCAAGGGCAAGTAATACTAATAAAGAACAAAGTGAAGATAAAAAAGTGGATAAAAACAAACAAGAATTTGTTGTAACCAATAAAAAAAAAAGTGTTAAGAAAATATTGTTTCAGCTTACACGACAGGCTGCAACGAACAACGAAAAAGAGCTAAAACACGTGCGTGAACTAATAGAATTGAACCCTGGGGTATACGGCCTTAACAGAGAGCCTTTCAGAGCCACTAGCGTCTTAAACCACGAGATACATGCAACGACAGACTCACAAACTGTAGCGAAAAGAATCAGGAACCTGATCGCTCTAAGGAAACGAATAAGTAAGAAGTTGAGAAAATTAGCATAGCAAGCCATAATCGAATCCTCCACGTCACCGAATAGTTCCGATACATGGACAGTACCCACGTATGCGGGCCAAAAGGGGGAGAAAAGATAAAGAGTGGTATCGGACTTTAGATTACTTAACGAAATTGCAGTCGGGTCATGTCACCCACTACTATTCCAAAGAGATATTCTAAACTATCTCGCATCTGCCCGCTATACAACTGTAGTAGACCTAAAAATATGACTTTTTTAAATAGAAATAGATAAAAAAAGACGCAGATAAAACAGCCTTTTCTGGACTAAAAGGCCACTACCAATACAAACCTATGCCAATAGGCTGCACTTACTCACCAAATACGATCGTACGGGCGGTAACACTAGTGCTAGCAGGCCTACAAAGACATAAAATAGAAGTATAAAAAATAATAAATAATTAAATACGAAATAATGCTGTTCGCAGCAACATTATAAGAACATACAAGATGATTTGGAATATTAATTACACGTCTGAAAGATACCTGAACAAGATAGCTGAAAAAATGTCAGTTGGTTAAAAAAAAATCAAAAGCATTAAGCCACATAGTCGGGAACGGACCCATAAAAGCAAACCCCGAAATAATTAGGTGCGTACAGAATTATCCAAGACCTACCAACGCAAAGAAAATTAAAAGAATTTGTGGTATCACGGGATGATTTTGCCGTTTTATTAAAGTTGACGCAAATATAGCACGACCAATTTCGAAACTTCTACAAAATAGCACTGAAGTTAAGTGGCAGAAGCCTTAATAAGACGCATTTGACACTTTAGTGAACGCTCTGTGCAGCGAGCCCGTAATTTTAGTGCCCGATGTAAATAACACCTTTAAAGTTACAATAGATGCATCATCTGCGCGATGGGAGCAATATTAAGTCATGAAAAAATAGGCAAAAATCACCCTTGCAAAAGTGTATCTTGCCGCCTAAAAGATAGCGAGCTATGCTACCCAAGGTACGATAAAAAATTGCTTGCTACAGTGTATGCAAGAAAAAAATTAAGATCATACTTATACGAATGAAAATTTAAACTTGTTACCGACCACAAACCTCTAAAACATTTCTACACATCGAAAAAACCCGACGTGCGATTTATAAGACTAACGGTAGAACAACGTGGCTACGAATTTGACGTTGCCTATGGACCCAGGAAAAATAATAGAGCACCTGACGAATTGTTGTGCAACCCGATCCTGTAAAAAGGAGAGAAAAACCTCGAAATACTGCGCAGAAAGTTATACAAACTTGCAGAGGAACAGGAAAAAGAGGGATTTGGTGACACAACCGCTCCACCGGCGAGAATATACAAGATTTACACAAGACGGAAGAAGAATACAATGAAAAAGACCAGAAAAAATCAAATAGAAATTTCTAATTCAAATAAATCGGACAACAAAGTAAAGAAAAATAGACGCCGGGGAAATATTTCAAGCGAATATATGCCATGCAACGACAGTGACACGGACTCGGAGTCGGAATGGCGGGAGACAAAGTCACAAAGAAATAAAACAGTATAAAAGTAGGCAAAGCAACAAAAAAAAGAAATGGACCACGTAAACTCTTAACACAAACTGCAAATAAAAAAAAAGAAGGGGGAAATACAGCCAACTGCAGCAAGCGAAAGAGACGAAGAAATTCTATCGCAAGGACCAATCTATGAAAAACTTGCATACATGCAGAAAGAGAAAAATGTGCAAAAAGAAGTAAAGCTCTCAAGTACGCCTTTTGTCAAAAGAGACCAAACACACAATTTAGAACGTAAAAGTCGTAAACGCCAGCTAGATACACTACATAGAAAAACCACAGAATTCCGCAAAGGAAAAGGAAATAGTAACAATAGCAAGCTGCACCACACCATCTGGCTGAAAAGAGGTGCCAAGGAATAAACATAGGGCAATAACGCACTCAGGATGACAGCAAGTAGAGGCAAAATTAACGGCAGAAGCAGAGGAGAAAGGGAGTGAGCGAAAAAAAGCGGGGCCCGAGAGTAAATATGTCTAGGGGTGAGCCTACCGCACGAGATCACGGAGGAAGCAAAACTTGAAGAAAGAAGACCATATGCGCGAGATAAAGATGAAACCCCCAGAAAACAGGGACAGCAATCAGAGATGTTAAGTACAAGCGCAGCCAAACCATGTTGATTACAGACGAATCGACGCGCATGCAGAAAACCGTTCAATACGAGATCATACATCGAGAGAAAGGATGCACACAATATTTCACAAGGTGCGCAGACACAAAAACTCCCAAAAAAACGCTCGGGTCTGAACGAAAAAATTGACGCAATGTTTGATGGCTCAATTAATAATTTTCAAACAAATGTTTGGCTGGATATAAAATACCAAAATTTTAAAGTAAAGGTAGGAGTTAGAATTGATGCGTGGGAAACTAATTGTACCACAGACTAGCAAAAAAACAAAAATCTAGAAAAAACAGTCAATGACCTACAGTCAACTAATCTGTCAAATAAGGAGTCTGACTTAGGCAGCGAATCGGACCTGAATGCTAAAAAAATACCCATAAACAGAACCAATAGAGAATCACAAACAAATAAGGAAAGAGACACCGCAAAATAAATAAAATAAGAGAGATTTTGGGACTCGAAAATGCGGACTCTACTGCGCGGAAGACACGAAAAATGTTTGCTTACGGACGTCCCTCAAAACAGAAGTTGTCTTTTCCATTGTATAATCCTTCTTAATGGCTTAACACTCTCAACGACAAAACTAAGGAGTGCTCTTTATAAATCGGAATAAATACATGAAAGTAGCAACCCAGGGGAAACGGAAGTCATCCTCCAAAGCGATAATTCCTTTGAAAACGGGGAATGCGCTTTTAAATATGCCTTAGAATATAATAAATATATATGCACTTATTTTGAAGCGACTTCGGATAAGATTGTTCATTAGCATTTAAAAGGAAACAAAAGCGGACTTTATTACATATTTATTTAGAAAGTCAACACTACCAAGCCCTTATAAAGGAGAACCATTTGAAACGAAAGAGGCCTTACTACAGCATAGGCTCAGAGACAGAGCCAGAGAAGCACCCCTTATGATATAAAGAATCAGGACCTAATCCAGATAATGAGAAAATTGGCGAGACAGAGGGAGATGAAAGTGATAACGGAGAAAGCGACATTAGGAAGAAAACACATTAGGAACGCCGGCTACCCACTCCTAAACCCCCACCACCACTGGAGCCTTTATCGGCACACAACTTGCAGAATTTATCTGATTTATTACCAGAGAGCGAGGCAATGACCTAAATAAGGCCCTTGTTGAATCGGGGAGGGAAGCAGAAAATTACATCAGAAATTACATATTGAATTCAAGCGCTCTAGCAAAATACAGAGTATGCAGGGTAAGGCTTTCTCTGGAACTACTACCATGGGCACCAATGAAACCTGCGGACCCACCACTACTTCAAGAAGTAAAAAAAATTACGTATCACCCAGTTAGATATTTGAAAAATTCAACTTTTTGCCCAATAACGGATAACGTCCCCAATACCGAGGCCATTAGCGCACTCTACGAACGTGGCTGTATCATCTTATTGGTTCTTAACAATGAAACTAAAGAGGTTGGAAATGCAATCTTATCAAAAATCAGAAAAGTACACGTGATACGCAATTACGTGAAAAAACACTTTAACGATACTGCGCTGAAGTCTGACATTAAAAAAGGTTAGTGTCTATGAAAGCACTAGTTATGGCGAACAAAATTAAAACCATAAGAAAATTAAGTGACCTAGTAATTTTAAACATAAATCAGTAGCGATAATTAGTAGAGCAAATTAAAGAAATTTTTTGATCTCCAAATAGCAGCTGTACTATACACGAATACACTTGTAGTACCTACAGATGACCAGTGATATAGGGTCATAAAAGAATACGACGAGTCTGCAGTTTCATCAACAAAACCAACAATAGGGCCGCACAAGATTTTTATTAGAGAAATATGTGAATGGACGTAACGAAACTCGTACTTGGCTGTGAATTGTGTCTAACAAAGAAACTTGTACGGCTAAAAACAAAATAAGCAATGTTCATCACAGACACTCTGAGTAGGCCCTTCGAAAAAATATCATTCGATTTCTAGGGATCTGTGAAAAAACCCTTGGAATAATAAATCACCTATATACTGTCAATTCAAGACTAATTTAAAAATATATCGTCCTTGCTTCAGTACAGAAAGAAATAGTCAATGAGACAGTAAGAGCGCTAACTGACAAATTCATGGCATATTTTGGCGCACCAGAGAAATTCTTATCGGATCGCGGAATTCCCTTTATAAACAAAACCATGGATGAATTCGCAAGAATAAACTCAGTCATAATACGTGAGAGCATAAAAGTACAGGATACTTCCCTTATGAACTACTTTTCGGACAAAAAGTTCACACACCATGAGCTTGACGCGTAAACAAGATGATCCAACATATGTCAAGTATTTCAAAAAAATTGCTGAGTTTCTAACGAGAATGCGCACTCTAGTAGTCATAAAATAGGTACAAGCTAAATTCTGCTTAGAATACTATTATGACAGGAAACTTACTACATAGTTTTTTATAGAAGGAAAGTCTGTGTTTGTCTTTTAAGAACCATCGAAACGCAGATTCGACGCACAATATGAGGGACCCTATGAGATCGTGGGAATCGATTATAAAACCCATTACGAAAAGCTACAAAGAGGCAAAGAGGTTAGAGTTACCCATGTTTATAAAATACAAAAAACCAGCATACCCAAATCACCTGCACAAAATGAAAAATAAGCAGCTTTAACATAATTATCTAAAAAAATTAAAAGTTCAGGGAATTACCTTTGAAACTTTTTTTTCGCGGCCCCGTACGCGCGACAAAAAAAAATATTAGCATAATTGATATTTCATACACATAATTTTAGATCAAGTAAATGAAATAAAAGTGAAAAAATTACAATATGTAGAAAATTTTAACAAATTTGTAACAATCATAAAGAAAAAAAGTATGAATCACAAGTTATTATAATTTATTTTATTCTCATTCAGGTGCATCGCGAAAATAGAAGATAGAAGAGATATTTTATGAAATTTCTAAAACAGCACAATGGCTGTACTTCGATCATCCAGGACAATTAAATTAATAAACGATAAATAAGTTTATATTTGGCAATCCTTAAATAATTTTGCTAGTTTGCATGATCACCTCTTGCACGAAATAATAGCATAGATTCAGAGCAATAAATAAGAAAAAAAAAGCCAAAAGACACAATTATAGAATGCAATAACAAAATTTTGTGATGTACCGCAATAAAAAATAAAGAAATACTTAAAAGATACATATTACTGAAAGAACGATCGTTGAACTAAAAAATGCAGTAACATCATGTAACTCAAGCAATCAAAAAAAAGTATAATCATTATTGTAAAAGAAAAAAGAATGTCGCAAAAAAAAAAGAAATAAGATATAATGAAAAGACGTGATTAATTAAAGACGTTAAAAAATATTTGAGTTATATGTTAATAATCCTCACAAGTCATAAATGTATGTAGTATATTTTAGGGAAAGCGTAAAAGACAACATTTCAACATTTGATATAACAAAAGATTATTAATCACTTCGATTAACAGTTGTTATATCGTTATTTACGATGTTGACACATATAATTTATATTTATTAACCGGGCAATCAGTTAAAGTCCCTTGCTTACCTTTCTTACTAATAATCCCAGTTACCTAAGTTACCTTTACCCTTAACAACAACAACAACAAAAGTACCGTAAAAAAAAAGTTCTTCAATTTCAACTTTTAAAAAACCGACAGTTTTTTCGTTCATTAAGAAAGATTGTGATCAAACGATATTTTTTCTAAACCAGATCATATAGTTATCGATAGGAAATAATAACTGGATGTTCTGAATACAAAAAAAACAGCAATCTTAACTGAAAATGAGACTTAGATCAAATAAATACGCAAAAAAAACGATGTACACATCAGGCGTATATTCGAAAAAAATGTATGCACTTAAAGCACAGCGCAACTAGTCCTTAGAAGAAACGATGATTAGCAGAAAAATACTACTTCGCTGCTCCTTAAAGGAAAAAAGCGTACAACATAAACAACAGAACACAAACATCACTCAAAAACCTACCTCCAACATACAAGAAAATTGCCGTCGAGGAGGAAGTCGTCGCGGCCACGGACGTGTGGCATACGATATACATAGTCTAGCAATACCAACGTGCCCCACCACCCTTGGCTCTTCCCTTGGTCATAAAGAAAAAAAAAAATAAGTTAATAGTCCTTACTAATAACTTATTTCGCGTTCACCCGACCGACTCCAAACCCACGTAACAACTTAGTAAAGATACATGCTACATTTTCTTCTAAACTAACATTTACAAAATTAATTTGTTGTTTTACATCAATTGCATTTTCAAAAAAAAAATAAGTTTCTATGTATTTTGACCTTTTCGTAAAATTTTAAAATGCTGCTACACCACGTGTACCTGAATTATCTTCATTGACTTTTATAGAATTACAAATTTTCATATCAGAATCATGTGAAGGATGTCTTATAACTTTGATTTTGCTCACACATTTTGACAACGCTATGAACCTGTCATGAATTTTCTATCTATTATATATTTGGCCGAATTAGCATCCATATAACAACATTAAGTTTCAGCATTCACATTTTTATTAAAAGTTCTTTGTAGGTGATTGATTAGAAATAAATATTTCAGAACTTATAAAGCATATGTATAATGAGTGTTATTGTAGCAAATTTAAAATCAACTACTTTGATTTCATCACATGCCAATTGCGCTGGTTCCAATTAAAAATTTTTTTCCATCGGTGTTGTACACAATTTTGAGAGTATAATATCATATGTCTTCGCTACAGATATAATATAATCTTCTAAATCTAACGTCATTATTCCTGCATTGATTTTATAATTTACATAATTGCTGCAATACGTTTTTATTCTTTCGAAATCTTTCATTTAAAATTTTCACAATAATTTTTTGACAAAATTTACTTTTCCTCTATCTTTATAGAAAATCAATAATCTATCTACGAAAAAGGTCAAATAAACTTTATTAGAATCTTTGTCCTTAAATGTATATACATAGGCAACTGTAATTTTTACTTCTTTTCAAACCTAAACTTTTCAAATAAGTATCAAACTATTACAATTATTGGCTCATCCAGTTCCACAGATTTATAAAAATATCGATCATCATTAACAACATGATCAGGGCAACCGCTATAAAGCAATCATTAAACTTTATTTACGCAGGTATTAACTTCTACACGCAATACATTCACATCAGGGCTAACCTCAAATTCCACATTAAAACTATGTGTTTTACCGTCTTCGTTTTGATGCTATAGTTGATTTTGCTACGAACCGCCTCCTCAACGATGTTGACTTAAGCCTCTACGAGCTTCCCAACCTTGACCTCGACCTCATCCGTCGCTGACTCTGCCTCGATACTGCCATTGCTGCTGTTGTTGGTGTTGTTGTTGGCACTTCATTGTCTTTGCGTGCTTCCTTTTGCATTCCACGAATTCCCGGTTTGTTCTATGCTAGCGCATTGTGCTTTAAAATGCCCATACTCGCCGCACTTAAAACATGCTCTGTCTTTTTTTTTCACTTTTGAATGTACTCAAATGGTTTTTACTTCCTTTATCCTTTTATTTTAATTCAAATATTTTTATTTTTCTCTTTACATATTCCACTGTTTGGTCCGGATCTTTTGACTCATCAATCAAATCACCAATATAACTCATTAATCTTGGAAGCATTTAAATTATATAACTTAGTTTTTTTTTTTACTTACATTTCCACCATCACTTTTTAACTCATTACATTATTTTTTAAATTCGGTAAAAAAGGCACTCGAATTTTCAGTCTTCGAATTTGAACATTTTTAATTTATTTTGCAAACAAATTCGTAGTGCTTTTATCTCTTTGAAGCATATTTCCTTAAAATTTTTAGATATTTCGATCGCCGTTTTTTTATTCTTTAGAAACTGTTACTGATCATTCGTAATTCCCCTATACATCACATTATTTGCGTTTAAATCCTTTTTGATCCACTCTTCTTCTCTATCTGTCCTTACCATTACTCTCGTAACCACAACTTCACAAATTTCTAACTTAAAAATCATCGTCATTCATCTTTTCTATTTTAACTTGATCTGCCATCTTGGCTTTTAATTTCTCCGTATATTTATCAGAATTCAGACTATTTAAAATTAATACTTTACCTACTATTTTTACATAAACTTTTTGCAGATATTTCTTCGTCGGATGATTACTTTCTTTTATCACATCTTTTCCGCAATTTTTGATGCACGTGCCGACTTACAAAGTTGACGGCCCCCGAAAGAACACCTGAAAATTGTGAATGGAAATTACAAACAACCAGCACTGCTACCATGTTTAAGTACCATGCTTAAGTTCGTATGTACCGTTCGTATACAACGGTGTCGCTCTCATCCCACTTCTATACATGTCGATATCTAGTTACATTCTAGTAAGAAAAATTTACCTATATTCCAACACAGAATCAGAAACAATAATATTAACACAATTTTACTATTTATCGCGCAGGAAAATTTGGTTAACATTGTGAAAATTATTAAAATGCCAGAATTAACCTACAAATCTAAGTATCGAGATAGTATTATATTAATGCAATATAGATGGGATAAAATTTATTCGAAACTACGATTATTTTTAGTATGTTCGTTATAGGTGATATAGTTGTTCTATGAGTATTTGAGTAACTGGTAATTTTTTTAAAACAAGAGCCAGTGAGTTAATAAAAAAAAGTGCTGTATGCCTTATATATAAGCACGTTTAGTATTATATGCTATGTTGAATTTGATTACTTGTCATCAGAAATTACAATGTAACACGTCTGCGTATGCGTCTGAAGTCCTAGACCAAGCAATCGTTTTTTTAATGTACTACTAATCCATAAATTAAATTTGAAAAAACAAAAACATTTAAAAAAAATGCATTTAAAAACATAATTTAAAATTTTTATAAAAACAATATGGCGTATCTTTCAATTGTAATTTTTTTTATTGGAAAATAAAACTATCATAAGCTTCTTTAGTAAACATGTAAAAAATTTATAATCTTAGGAGAAATTGAAGATATTCATATGATATCTATTATCATGATTTATTTGATAAATATAAAAAATTTTGTGGTTGAAAGGCGAAGTGCGCAGGGGGAAAAAGTCCCACTAGTACATATATATATATATATATATATATATATATATGTATATATAGTAAACATAGATGTAGGTGAATATTTATGTTCGTATTTATGTGTACATCTATAAATGCTTCTGGTCGTATACGTATGTATGGATGTATATCTTATTGCATGTATAAGTTTATGTAGGTATGGTTAAAAACATGTATAGATGTATGGATGTTTTAGCTGGTACATGTGTGCATGCATAGACGAGCCCTTTAATATGTCCTTGCTACAATACACAGTTTGTTTCCTGGTTTCGAATAAGTGGTTTGTTGCGTATATTATTGTATAAACTAAATATAAGATGTAACATACAATATGTATTAACTACTTTATATTAAGTATGATAAATTGTAATATTGGAGGACGGCAGACGGCCAGGAAGGGGCAGACGCGATCGTATCGTAAGTCCTCCTTGTACTTCGGCGAGGGAAAAGTGTGTCAGCATCTTTGGAAAAAGAACGCTGCAATTGTTATCAAGGGGTCAAGTATTTTTTGTGCTATATATAATCTGTGTACTATACTGACTTCATTTTTTAGCATCGACAGAGAATGAAAACTTTAAAATGAAAGACTCTTTCGGTAAATTATATCAATTGCATTACACATTTCCTCTTTGAGTACTTAGATAATATAGGATATTTTAACACAAAAATCAGTGAGTAAGACAATTCCAACAAAACCATCGTGGAAGAGGGCCCTTATACAACAAGCGATGATAAAGTTGTGGTATCAAAAAATCTTATACTTAATACCACCTATTTCAAGCATAAAAATATACATATAACTCGGTGGATTTTACCTGATCGAAAGACCAACATTCAAATAAACCACATCCTTATGGACGGAAAGCTTCACTCTTATATACTGGATGTCAAAAGCCTTAAAACAGCTGTAGCTTATGCGACTCTTAAGTTGTACTAAATTATGGATACGGTTACCGATATCCGGAAACATATAACCAGAACACAAAGACATTCGGAATAACTAAACTAAGAGACATAACTAAGTACGTCAAATATAAACCAAAAATCGCAAACTGGCTTGAACATCGAACAAATTCTGAATCTAAATAGAACACACTGTCAATGTGAATCCAAAATAAAAAATATTAGAAACATTATTAAGGAAACAAGCCTAACTTTACTTGGATACAATTGAAATAATAGTAACAATCCGTGGGTCGATCATAAATGTTAAAAAAACGATTAAAGAACGACGAAAAATAAAGTTAGAATATCTAGGTTACGATAACAAGGCAGATTCAGAAAAACATAAAGCTAGAAAAGTATCTGTAAAAAAGATAGTAAAATGTAAAAAGACGGCAATGGGATGAAAACAAAATTTTGAATAAAATTGATAACTACAGAAGTACAGATATACGTCAAATGTATGCACAAACGAGCTCAGTTTAAAAAGGATACCAAAATGAAATAGTGCTTAAAAACGACGAAGTCGAGAATCTTCTGGCAAATCGTATCCGGATTTAGGAACGACGGCGATACTATTTTAGCGGGCTATTTAATTAATGTACACACATCGCAAGGAAGACGATAATAATGATGGCAATACATAGAGCACAACTGGAAATTATTAAGCCGAATTTCGAAGAAGTGAGGCTATAAAAAAACTCAAATAAAAAGAGGTAGCTGTAATAAATCACATGCCGGATACACACACGACTGCACATAAACTTGTAAGATACTGATATTTGAAAAAGGTGAACGATGACTATATAACAACTATAGGAGGATTTAACTGAATTGTCTGAATGCACGCTACTCTCAAGTATATACCTCAACTTATTTCAACGATGTGTTACAGACAATATAAGAGATTACCAATGTAGATTCAGGCAGGATTGTTCGACCAGCGATCAAATATTTACTGTCAGATAAATTATCGTGAAAAAATAAGAATTCCACCAAGATGTTTACTAATTATTTGTAGTTATACTTAACATCTATAAGTTAATTGTGAAATACTAAATGTATCATGTACTTTACCTTTGGCATATTAGGAGAGTGAGCAAGAAAATGAAGGGTGAGTTTGTGCACTGGTAAACTATATAATTCCATCAACATTCAGTACGTGTTTGAACTAGAAGATTCTTCATTACCTTTATTATTTGATCTATTTCCAGAATATAGTATACGCCTCGTACAGGAAAACGAAGGTGAGGTGACGTTGAGCGAGACGATTAAGGAACTGGGCTACGTGGAAGATTTAGATATTGTGGGCAATAACGCGGAAATAGACATTACAAATACAGACACTCCCATTAAGAGAGCAAGGGAAGTAGGTTTGGAAGTTAGTAAAGAGAACACCAAATACATTAATAAAAGCAGGGAAACTAAGCCATCCCTAAGAGTAGAAAATATCAGGGAAAACATTTAAACAAGTTTTTAAATTTAAATACCTAGGTACCATTGTCAATGACAAGAACGATTTTACAGGCAGAATCATGCAAAGACAAAATTTGGATGATGCATGTTTAATGGAGGTAATAAACTTTTAAAATCATGACTTATGTTAAAAATCTGGAGGTTTGTATGTATGAGACTATTATACTGCCAGTCATAATGTATGGATGAGAAGCGTGTACACTAATAAAAGTAACGAGCACAAGTTTGCGTTTGTCAAGCTCAAAGTATTAAGGACATTTTTCAGGGCTAACACAAATAAGATTTTGAAAGATTAAAGAAATTTACATAGTAATAAGTCAATTAACAGCCAAAATGGTGGGCAATTCTTTTATTTTAAATAAACATGGTGGACGTTTTTCTACTCACATGGTACCCTCTTTAGGACGAATACTGCATTTTTGAGTCCCATTACAGGTGCCTTAGGCACACAGAATACATTGGAGACATCCTTACGCAACATAACATATTAATATGAGAGTATGTACAATGTGTATGGGAATGCCTAATTAGTAATATACTCTCACATAAAATTGTAAGACTATGTGAGGATATCTTTAATATATTCTATGTGCCTGAGGCACCTGTAGTAAGACTCAAAAATGCATGTTTTGCCCTCAAGAGGCCACCATGTAAGTAGCGAAACGTCGACCATGTTCATTTTAGATAAAAGACTTGCACTCTATTTTGGCTGTTAATTGATTTATTATTACATGATTTTATTTAAGGAGTGACATGTAATAGTGTTAGAGTTGCGGAATATCAAGAAATTTACATAATGCCTACGCGTAGGAGATTTACAGAGAACCAGATATACGTAGAGGCGGATCCAGGAGTCTATCTGGGGGAGGGGGGGGGGGGCGATAATAACCCAAAGTATAAATATTGACTGAAATAATAATAATAATAAAAAAAGATCCTTCTTTTCTAAATAATGCAGAATATTCTTGACAGCAATGAAATTGGATTTTGTTGAATTAATTTCTACGTTTGTTATTTATACGTTTCTTGGCAATTTGGTGTGAAAGTTTTTAAAATGTTTTCTCTGGTATCAAAATTCTGTTGCGAGGTTCAACAGATTTTTAAGTATTTCGGGGGGAGAGGGGGGATTGCCTACATCCCCCCCCCCCTAAATCAGCCCATGGATATATGTCGATGTATACAAGCTCGTGAATTGGGATGGACTGGTCATGTTGCAATAATATATAACAACAGCTTATGGAGTTATGGTAGAAAAGCCAGTGGGAAAAAGACCGCGAGGTAGACCGAAGCGTCGCGACGCTGGGGAGACAAAACAAAGCGACAATGAAATAAATTGACTTTAGGGACGGTAAAAAATGGATTGAGGTGATTCACACAAGGTGGAATGGCATACAGGTGTATACTTATCCATGATTTTTCAAATTCCTTGTGCCAAATAATAATGTATGTTTGCGAAAAAAGTTTGAGATTATTTTTAAAATACTTTTTATAATGCATTCAAACTTAATTAAACTCCCGTACTACTTTTTATAATGCTTTACATATTATGTCATTTCAATCGAATAACCGTAATTATTTAAATATAAAAATACATGTACATCACACATAAGTAGCTTTTTCAGAAAAATTTTAGTTACAATCAATACTTCAATGATAAACTATTATCAGTTAATCATTGATATCAGATTTAAAAATTTTAACATTTTTTTCTTAAAAAAATGTATAGTTATTTATTCTCTTTCAATCTAGTTATTGATAATAAATAATCATCAAGTAATTAAACATTATTCCTTTGTAACCGTACAATTATGTCTAGGGGATAAGATTTTCCAATCTTTCAACGGAATCTGGATCGGGCGTACCAATGGAGATTAGTTCTATATTGCTATCGGTTTCTGTCAAGTGTAGTAGTAGATCGCTGGAATTCTGATCCATGTCAATGAATTCAGGTGCATCAATACGTTTGCGATATTTAGCTTGTCTAATAGCTGTTAGTCTTCCTCTTGCTTCTTCTAGTTCTCGCTCAATCCGCAGTACTTCGGATCTTGCATTTATTTCTTGTGCAATTCCACCGACAATTCGGCGATTTAAAATAAGGGATTTTTCTTCCTCGTGTTGTATTGCGTGTTGAGTAGCACGGACTAAATTGTCTGTAGCTCGTTTCACAGCGTTTCCGGCAGCTTGCAAGCGTTTTGTACTTTCGCTCTCTGGATCAGCTTTAACTTTGCAGGCGACTAACAGTTGAGCTGTACTACTAGCAACCTGTTTTGCACTTGAAATTAATTTTTCTTCACTGCTAAATCCTTGCACAAGAGCGTTTGCAGACTCAACTAAGCTATGAGTAGCAGCAGCTACCATCCTTGCTGCAGATATCAATCCTTCTGACCATTGTCCATCATCAGAACTTGTTAAAGGAGTCCTTGAAACTTTTCCAGCAGTTGTAAGTTCTTTTTGAGCAGCACTTGCTGATTTTATCAAAGCTGAAGTTGCTGTAGCAATTGTTTTTGCTGCTTCCAAAATCATTTTATCAAAATTTAATTCCTCTTCACATTCCTGAAAGTAAAGAATAGTTAAGTCGACTGTATAAAAGACATACAAGTAAAAAATTTTGTATAACTAATAATTTTTATCGATCTATTCGAAAATATCTACATTTTTAATAGTAAATATATTATTAATGCAAAGAATAGGTGAATAAAATAAATTTTGGTATTAATGGTAGTTTTTTATTTAATTACTTGACCTTTATTTGTCAAGTAATGATTGTATTTAATTACATAGTAATTCAATTTACGTTAAAATGATTAGTCCTCTATTCAAAAGAATAATAAGAGTTCAGCTTATCAAAATAAATGAATATCAGTAGTGTAGCAATTTTTAATTAGTTTAAAGCTACATTTTATAGTGTTTTTTTTTAACAGTCATAAAATACCTTTTAGCTTTTTTCCTTTGCAGTCTAGTTGCAGAAGACTGTTGCGATCGTTTCCATGAACATGACTGTCATGTATATATTTTGCAGTAGAAGATAAGAAACGCATTTTTATGAAAGTTACCAAAGCTTTGAATTATGATGATATAAAGTAAATTATTTGTACTTGAAAAGCGATTTAGAAAATGTAGCGGGAGAAAATTACTTCTCGTTCAACTTCATTCAGTATAGCATTGTCGAAGATTTTATTTAAAATGTATAAAATATTTGTTTCAAACTTAACTCGATAATTTATATGATCCCAGTTGAAAACTTAATAAATATTGCTTTAATTCTTTATTTTGTTCGCCAAGAAGCTTCAAAACTAGTTCTTAATTGGAACCATAGGCTAGCAATCTTTCTCTTTATATTGTTAGTCAAGAAGGAAGTATATCACATTGTTCACAATAAGAGCCCTTTTTCTTTATGAGTCCACTGTATTATTTTTGATGCCGGACAGTCCATTGTTATTAGTTGAGAAGACAGAAAAAATAAAGTTTGTAATCACATATTTTTACCTTTAATGTAATAAAAAAGAGTGATTACAAGTTGTATAGCATGATTACTTAAACGAGAGTACAGTGTCGTGTGAAGGCTGCAGCAGCGAGAGTGAGCTGCGAGAGCTACACGACGCGGACGCGAGAACAATAAACGTAGCAATGAACTACTAAGCTACTTAGCAAGCTAACCAGTACACACGATTGGTTGACTAGTCAGAGTCATCTTGATCGTATGAAGATATAGTGCAAGCTACGTGTGAATCAAATTGCTTGCTCAGTTTATAACGAACTCTTTGGGTTGATGGATAGGAGTGTTAACGCAGAGATAATAATTGAACACACTACTAAAACATGGCTCAAAAAATAGTTCGACAAAAAAAACTTCGTTCTCCTTGGGTTCATCTGCAATTGTTTGAATACAAGCAAATAAAAAAATGATTAAGAGACTGAAAACTTTGTTCTCCTCGGGTTGATAAGCAATATTATTCGATCAATTTGAACGTCAAATATCAAATTTACAACTAATAAACATCAAGAATCCGTTTTGAACTGTTATAAATGTAATATCCTGTATCGATTAATCAAATATGGATCGCCTATCCACTTGCAGCTAATTTTTGACATAGCTTAGCAAAAATAATTATTAAACAATTAATCAAAACTTAGAACTTAACGAGGTTTATGCGTGACTCTGAAGTCAACATAAAATCCATGAAAAGTAAAAGAGAAAAAGATGCATACTACAAACATATGTGTATCTAAAAAGTAAAATTAAAAAATTGGTGATTTTTAACATACTTGGGGTTGCAAAATAATATGTGTATATTTATTTATACAATTATTAAAGTAGTTTAATCGGTGACTAGCGTTATGTGCAGACCGAGAACTTATATTGAACGGACATCCATAACCTGCACTGAGTACACTGTGTCATGAAATATAATTTTATTTTGTCCCATAAGCTGATATGTTTATTAAATCACTAGAAAGCTCAGAATTTCAAGTTTAGTACTTTAGTTTTCGGTCATGCTGACCCAGTCTTACCAAGATTTATCCTGTGACTCTCGGTCTCTAAATTAAGTACGACGACAAGAGCTCATGCTAAACGAATGCTTAACAACAAATTTCAAACGGCACGTTCTTGTGATTTTTCCCGATGAGCCTATCTAAAATTTCGCATGGAGATGTATAAAAGTTTTATAAACAACCGCTACAAGTTTAAATTTAATAGCCCAGTTTCCAATTTTCGAATGAACCACTTTGAGAATTTAGAAAACGCAAAAAGAAAATGACATTTGCTTGACTCGACAGTAAACACTTAGTGTAAAAGTGAAATATAATAAGTAAAACTCTAAGGGTCAAGGTAAAATGGTATAAAAGATCAATTTGACTGCCTCCAATTTGATTGAAGATCAGTAAAAGTACGTAGTAATGTCAACTTATGTATGGGTCGGAAAAAACTAGAGCTTGCAGTAGTTATCTTAGCAACACTAACAAGCGGTTCTGCGTCCTTGTGAACCTCAACAACCAGTCCTAAAGTCCATTGTACGCGAGAAGTAGACTTGTTTTTGATGAGAAGTAAATTTTCTGTTAGTTAGGATCTTTGAGGATCAATCCTCTTCAACCTTGCTTGTTATGACGTAAAATATCCATACAACTACCCTCGCCAAAAGCTATAAGGAATTTATGAAATTAGTTTCTAACGCCTGATCGGAGATATTTTCTCAGAAGCATAGTGAAGTTCAGGCACCGAATAGGAAGGCCATAAAATAAAAAAATTGTCAGGTGTTATTGGAATCATGTCGTCTGGATCGACATATAAGTGAATTGAAGGTGTGGAATTAAGACAGGCTTTGACCCGCCATAACAAAGTAGAGAATTCTATTACAGATATGACTTGCTCTCCACATATGCGTCTAAGATGGATTTAGTCGATTGAACCCCCGCCTTCCAGAGGCTCTCAGAGTAAGGTGCTAAAGGGTTAAAATATTACTAAGTCCCTTATTAACTTAACTTATGTGCGAAAAAAGATTCTACATTTCTCAAATGGCATCACTCGTCCGAACTTTTTTTTTTCGTAAATAATGGAAAATTTGTTTTGGAAAATTCATGGTTGCAATCCTTGAAAAATTATGGGAAAAGATTAGCTAATGGCCACTATCCATCATTTTTCCACTATTTTTTGAAAATAAAAAAATTGGCTTGTGCACAGATAAAGAGGTGGTATTACATGCAACCTGCGTAGAATTGCCAAGCTTTGAATAATGTTGAGGAAAAATGACTGTTGCGCCAAGTTGTGCCAAACCTAGCCAATGAGACCGAGCCAAGCTTTGCATTTCTCACTATTTTCATGGCAAATCCTTGGCAAGACTTTGCACAAGCTTGCCATGAAAATAAATATATCGCATCTTCACTTTTCTTGGGGTGAATTTGTTGCACATTTTTGCTTCAGCTTGGCCATGAGAATCAATCAATCGCATTTTCACTTTTTTTAGGGTAAATCTTTGGCAAATTTTTGCTAAAGCGTGGCCATGGAAATGATTCTCTTAAATACTAATATATTTCGCATATTTAAATGGATACAATTATCATGTTCTTGATCAACACAAAAAAATATGGCATGTATGTTTGACAAAAAAAATCTCACAAAATTTATAATCTAATATAAGTTACAAAAGTGAAAAAAATACATTTGAAAAAATATTCTAACGATGTAATGCACTAACAACACAAACAGCTGTAAATCATCCATGTATGTAATAGGTATGTCTATTACGCAAGCGTCTTATGATGCTAATTTTCAGCAGCCTCTTTTTAGGAGTGGAATAATTTTACTGGTAATCAACGTCGATGGACACATCGTAGATGATGGAAAAAAGGAGATCCATAGCGACAACATTTTGCTAAAGGTTACGTACCGCGAAAAACGACAATGATTTAATCTTTGTGAAGACAATTCACTGTATTTTTTCAGAGTAATGCTAGACGAGTTCAACGTCTCTAATTATGTAGTGACTTTAATTTTTCTGTTGAACTTTGTTCCTTGAGATTATTCAACAGCAAAAACCTAATTAAGAAAGTAAATAAAATTAAAAGATGTTTGACGTTCCACGTATCCACAAACAATCTATGTATCAAGGCTATGTGACACGCATCAGTGTATGATTTGCAATAAATTAATTTGCAGTAAAAATTTTTAGTGTATCATTTGCAGTAAATTCATTTCTATTGGAAACATTGTTTTTATTTTCTTGATTAAATTTTTTCCACTATTGTAACCTATATTAGGTAATACATTTTGTAAGAATTTTTTTCGCTAACATACATGCCATATTATATTGTGTTGATCAAACATTTAATGAACATATCAATTGAAATATGTGCAATATAATGGTATTTACCAGCATTATCTTTGTAGCAACGCTTGAAAAAAAATTTTCCAAAGAGTAGCCCTGACAAAAAGTAGATATGATTTATTGATTTTCATGGCCATGCTTGAGGAAAGTTTTGCTAAAGATTTGCACCAAAAATAGTGTAAAATGTAAAGCTTGGCTCAGTCTCATTGGCCAAGCTTGGAACTACTTTGGGCAACCGTTATCTTGGCGCAACTTGTACCAAGCTGGGAATTTTTCAAGCAGATTGCACGTAAATCCGCCTCTTCACGAGTAAGCAAGTCAATTTTTTGCTTTCAGAAAAAAGTGGCGAAATAATGTATACTGGTCATGAGCCAATTTTTTTCCCACAATTTGGTAAGAATGGCAACCATAAATTTGCCAAGAAAATTTTCCCATCATTTACTAAGAACTAAATTTCTCCGCTTCTCTTATCAATACGCATATCAAATGATGCTGGCTTTGTCGACTTAAGTGCTAAGAGACGGTGGCAAAGGTTTCTGTGGACGAGTCATCGCGGAGGATGTTGTCGAGGCAGGAAAGAGAGGGAAAGAGAGAGAAGAAGAGAGTTGCAATATTAGGACGGGATGTATGTGGTTGGGAAAAGGGTAGCTCCACTCTTTTTACCCCCCCCCCCCCCCCCCCCGCACTATTTAAGACGCACTCTCCCTGGACGAAATATGATTCCCCCTCTTAGCACCGCATGTATTTCTCTTATCTTCGACGCGATCCTTTCATGCCTGCTTACTCAAGTGCATCTTGTTTTTAATCGGAGCGAGAGATATAATTAGCAGAGGCAAGCATCAGCGCGTTGTGTATAATGCTTGGCACGAGTAACACGATGCTCATACCTAATTTTTTACGAATTATAATATTCTGGAGAAAGGCTAACATTAGCGGATGTGTACGTGTATCAAGAGATGCTAGTCGCTGGCTACACGCGTGCTGGCAACACTATGCCTTGTCCGTCTTTCCTATCAATACTGGTATCAAATGATTCGAGTAGCGAAATTTATTGGTTCAAGTGCTGAGAGGCTGCGACACAGATTTTCACAGATGAGTCATTGCGGAGGATCTTGTCGAGGCAGCAAGAGAGCGAAAGAGTGAGAGATATTGATTCATTGATTGATGAAAACATTTATCAGGGCCAGGGGAAGTATTTCCTTGTAGCCAATTGAATGGTACAGAGATATACAAATATTAGGTTTATCGTACAGTTATTGATAGCTATGGTTTGCGGTGGTGTTACATGTCGTGTAAAAGTGTATTACAATTAAACTTTTGCGTGAAACAAGTGCGCAATGCATTCACATGTACATATGTATATATATTCATAGTTGATTACAATGGAATTCTCGCATCGGACAAGCAGACATATATACACAAACACACACTCATTCATTCATATACACATAGTAAGTCAAAAGTTCTGTCATGTGTTACAGCATTGTTAGTTCAATGAGCTGTGGTTATTTAGTGCTTAGTGTGTGTCTCTCTCGTAGCAAAATAGATTTAGTTTGAACCATATTATTAAGTAAAAGTGAAAAGCAACATTAACATAGGTAAACAAATCAATTCGATTTTTTTATACTGGCTGGGCAATGATGTTGCGATCTTCCACGTCAGGTAGATTATTGAGTTAGCGCATTTAAGATGCTAATCATAGTTTTAGAGCCCTTCGATGTCTCTTTTGATTTGACTTAGGATAAGCGGTAAGGTGCTTGTTATACGTAGTGATGAGATCGCTAGCATTGATTTTTATAAGTGATCGAGTGAAGGTTTTTTTAGCTGTAGGTATCGCTGTTTGTACATTTAGAGTTATTTCTGTCCAATCATGCACGGCTGCAAAAGAAACATTACATTCATCGTATCTCAAGAGGTAAGTTGAATTACTTATAACAAAGAGATCATTCCATGTGTGTGACGATCCGGTATTCGACATAACATGGTGTGTTAGAGAAAGAGAGAGAGAAAGAGAGATAGTAGGAATATTAGGACGAAACATATGCGGTTGGAAACAAAGTAGCGCAACTCTTATCGACTCCAATCCCTCGTACGGCTCAAGTAGCCCTCATTCTGGACAAAATATGATTCGCTCTCTTAGCAGATTATGTATTTCTTTCATCTTTGACGTGGTTCTGCTGTGTTCGTTCACTGAAACGTATTTTTTTTTTTTTTATAATCATGCCACAGTAGATTTTTGGTGAAGCTGCCTCAACACGCTTCGTTAAAGAAGTTTCAGACAATCTTTATCCTCATTAGTCTTGCTGCTCTTCGAAGTACTTGATTTACTACAGTATGAACCAATGTTAATCGTTTAATGCTCATTACATGAATAAAACCTAACATCATTTTTCATTTCTGGTACCTACTGGGTCACTTATTGGTAGCAAGGCTATGACGTGACGTACTTTGACAGTTTTTGTGACCTACCACCACTAAGTGATTTAATGCTATATCATGGTGTTAATTTCATCAAATATAATCATGAAAGATATCCAGATGTTGATACTTTTAACTGTGGCCATCTTTGTTTTAGGTTTCTCTGTAATAAACTTCATGGCAAGCCTATGTAAATGAATCTCAGTAGTCGAGTACCATTAGTCAATGGCAAACCGTGTTTGAAGAATCATTGACATTAAGTTTATCAGAAACATCATCTGTTCTCATAGCGCAATATTTTACACCTATAGAAGTATCACCTCACAAAAGTGATTGAGCTGCTTTTTTCAAACTCCATACCAAACATTGACGTTGGCAATAATAACATTTATGTAATTATTTTACCAACGGGCAGCTACCAGATCTTCGACATTAAGGGATTTTTTAGCAATATACTATCATCCAAAAACATTTCAATTAGTGTCAAACCTAACAATTATACGCTACAAAGTGTAATTAAGAGCAGTTAGTTAATTAGTTTCGCCCCCAGGACTCATTGGGATTAGTTATTGGTTTTACAAAACGTCATTTTCAGGCTAACGTCAAGCACGAGTCAGATCTGTCTGCAGCGATTCTTAAAGTAAACGCTTTACGAGTGGAGTTCAATATTACCACAGAAGCATATATTTACCAACATTAAGTCCACACGATTCATGAATTTTTTATCGCAGTGCCCCCTGGATACAGAATCATCTAGGTTCCATAGCAAATAATTTATTGACCAATCACCGCTAAAATCATAGACTATCTTCAAGTGTGCATTGTCGATCAGGAAGGCAGCTTGGCTAATTTTCGTGAAGAAGTTATAACTATAAGACTGCACCTAGAACAGCCTAATTGAAACGGGTATAGTTTACAACAGCAGAGTTGGGTGATGCTACACGAAAAGAGGTACACATCAGTTTTTAACGTGCTAAGCAGAGCATGATTCTGTAGTGCACCAGTAAGAGAAAAAGCAACACCTGTCAAGTTTACCTAATGCTAGTGTTAGAATTTCAGCTGCTTACCTGCCCATGGTATGGGAAAAAACCACACCACGGCTTTAAATTTTAAGTACTAGCACTACGGCACACAGTGACTGTAATCTGTGCAGACGATGTTTGCCATAGCATGGAAATTATGTATGCTGCTTGTTATTAAATAATATGCCGGAATATCATTTTACTGCACCAACTGATTGTAGCACTACTTAAAGTCCTGTGTACCTCTTTTCGTGTTTATAAATAAATCAACTAAAGCAAGAACACTTTGCAGTAAATGTATTATGTACATTCTGATGGAAAAGGTAAATGAGTACACGGTGTTATAACATACATAGGTCTAAATTTATCAGTACAATATACCAGTATGTTTAGTACGCCGGAAAGCTTATAACTGACTATCTATAGCATATGAGAGACGCCGCGACGCCCCAACTCTGCAGAGAGAGCGCTCGCATATCCGTACTACATGCAAAACTACGCATACATCACAACGTAGTCATCAACGAGCCTCTAAGATTGGACGAAGCTATAAAAATAAGCCAATAGTGGTTAAGAAAGATCAATTGTCGAGGAACTACTAAAGCGTTAATACATAAAAACAAGCATTTCTTTAAAAAAATGGGTCCTCAAGTAATAGCTCGTAGTGAGAAATAAGTTGTGCTTTCTTTTGCCGCCTACGAAAAAAGAAAAAACGTAATGAAAGACCTTCTATGAATTCAGTCTCCAGTCACCTTTGAAGAATTCATTGCGCACTATAAGACTCATACTTATCAACCATACACATCTTATGCTAATAGTGATCCCTATATAGATTCAGTACCACGGTCTATGTCTGCTACCATCCCGCAGTTCCTTACATATTTTTGGGAAATTAGTTTAAACTGATGGTAAGAGAGCAACGACGAATACTAAATTAGTTAACAATGCCATCTGTCACCAATTTTAAGAAATAAGATCTAATATAGGCGCTATAGAGATAGATAAGTATAAAATGTAGGTTTGACATCTCTTATGAAAAATTAGTTGGCGCTTAGTCCGGATCCAAATGTATTTGTACTGCAGTCGAAATGCTGCAGTCATCCGTGCTCTGCTGACAAACAGCAGCAATACTTGCTGAATGTTTTTTTTTTTTTTCTACTATAGACACGTTTTTCCTTCGCGGTGCGCATTGGCTCTTTCCAGTCTCTGCGGTCGGGGATCGACAGGGGCTGTATATAGACGTCTACGTGTACGTACAAAGCATGTGCAGGCATTTATGTGTGGTATTTACTCATATCATTTTAATGGTCTATTACTTCTTTTAGTTCGATCGAACGAAGACGAGAAGTCGGTGGAAAACTCTTTGATCAGAACAAGACACGTACTTGCTTCTCGGAATCGCGGGGAGCGGGGAAGATTGAGAGCGCCACGTCGGGACCTGTGTTAGAGAGAGTGTACGAGGTGGTACGAGCGACGAGCCAGCGCGTTAGATTGTCGTAACACGTGCAGGGGCATAAATTTATATGTATATATACATATGTAAGGAGTGTACCGTCGGTGTTCTGGCTGCGAGTCAACGATGTACGAAAAGCCGTTTAAACGATACACCATATCACTACTACTGCTGTTGCTACTGATGCTGCTGCCAAACACTTGAATTACACAGTAGCCAATTTCTCTCTTTTCCTCTCTTTCTCTTTTTCGATTCTCCTACTATTTTTTTTTTCCTTAGCTTTCATGGCCACGTGATTTGAGAAGGCAAATACTTGTGGACATGCGCGATCACACACGAGTACATGTGTGTATACCTATGCATATGCATATGTACATGTATCCTGCCTGACGTGCTGTATTTAATTACATTGCAACAAGGGAGTATACGACAAGGTTAAACAAAAAATTACGATTGTAGTTGTAAGATTCTAGACTATAAATGCATGCTTAAATTAGAAATCATTTGAAAATGAGCCGGACTTGCTGTTCACTAATCTAGCCTACGCGACTATTAATGTAAATTTTAATCATTCCAACATCAGCATTAGAGTGTAACGGAATGGAAGAAGTCAATGTCAGGCTAGGTACGCAAATTTAACGAGTAGGTGACGATAAACGAAAACATGTATATTTGGGCTTGTAAAACCGACCGGTTGAAAGCGTTTATTTTCATATGCAGAAAATTTAAGCGTAAATATTACCTTACGCAGCAGCTGCTAGTTTAACAACTTGATACAATTAAATGCTGATTTATTTCTTCCAGATGAGATTTGAATACAATATCCACGATTTAATATTATAAGTGACGAAAATATATTTCATAAAAAATGTATTTTTACGCTAATCAGAACTAAATTCATAGGTTATCGATCATTATTCGATACACGAATTACTAAAGGCCGATTATTGACTTGATATAACTCGAAATAAATAGCGATAGGATACAAGTAATAGAAATTATTTGCAAAGTAAGCACTATGTAAACTTAATTTATGACTGTTAATAACTGTAATCAATTTTATAATTACTATGATGTATTGATCATATACATTACTCGCTCTTTATAATACTCGGTAAAATATTTGATTTCTCAGGAAATCTCGATAATTGACCCCGATAAACGATTAAAAACTCGCGTTCTCTATTTAAATAAAAGTATTTTCTTCTTTTTACTGAGATTGGGTGACCTTTTTCATGTGAAGAAATACAAACGAAAATATACTTATATTTTCTATCCTTGCTTAGCAGTTTGGTAATGTTTAAAATTTGAATCAAACGCACGAAGGAAGTACTTAAGAACAGTAAATATTACGATGAGGATCTAAATTAAGATGATAAACTGATACATAAGAATTACTATGACGATACGAGATAAACGAAACAATGTAACAACAAAATAATACAAGCGAGAAAAAAAATAATAAAACTTGTTTGTTGATTTAAAGAAAGACGATGGGAGGAAAAATAAAAGTCAGTCAAAATATATCCACTACATTTTGTTTCACACTATATTTGGCAAGAAATTGGAATGAGTAGTCCAAACTGAAAGTTGGCTTTTTTGTAACTAATTTAGCTTTTTCCAAGCAACTAATTAATTTACGGGTATATTTTGACGCACTTGACCATACTTTATTCATAATATAATGCAACAATATTGTTGACTGATCTTGAAACAAAAAGTGAAAAAAAATAATTACAAAAAAAAAGGAAAAACGATTAAATTGTATTATTTCCACAGGAAAACCTCCACGAAGACCTGCTGTTCGATGATAAATTTTTCAGAATGTAACCTATGCATGTCTTTTGATGGCAAGAAAATCTGTTTTAATTTGCTAAAAAAAAAAATCTTATTACTAATAGTATTTTAAGGCAGCCCTGCCGCATTATTATTAACGAATTAGAAGATACGAAATATAACGAAATAAAATTAACGAATTAGATAAAGATAAAATACATAAAACGGAACTTCGATGAATGAATAAAAATTCTAAACAAGTCACAAGATAGAACGAATACTGTACAATAGAACTTCTAAGAAGTAAGAAATTTTGAATTAAAAAATTATGATGAAAATTTCGCTATTCTATTCTCAAAGCAAGGATACTTATAGTGAGGTGTGCGAGAAATTGAAACGATATTATGCCCTGCCAGTTTTGTTGAAGACAACCATCACTACAATTTTTTTTTTTTGAAAGTCTTAAATTCGCTCATTCACCGATATCTGCTGTACATTCTGTTTGTGATTCTGTTTGGGTGTGTATAAGGACGATTTTGTAATCTTCAACTACTTATTAATTTGGTAATAAATTGCATAGAGATATAAGAATAGAGGGGAAAAGCGCTATACTAGCCCGTTATCGGCAGTGTCCCCTTATCGGCAGTGTCCGCAGACTTAAGTGCATATCGGGGCATCTGTCTCTGTCTCCATATGCCTAGATCGACTTTGCCACACAAAGATTGATGCCCCGATACGCAGTTATTTTGCTACCATGTATTGTATCCGCTTTCTCCTCTATTCTAATATCTCTATGATAAATTGAATCGCTTGCCGTACTAAAACTATCAGACGAGGAGCATCCAATACCTGTGTGAACTTTATGAAGATTAATCGCAAAACTTTAAATGGATTGCCAAGATAATCTCAAGCCCAATGAAGTGGCTGAGCAATCTAACGATTTAAATTAAAGTTAAATCTTTCATATACGATTCGACCTTACTCATATTGCTAAGACTTGGCCTCATGCAGCCATGTGTGTGTAATCACACTCAATACGAAATGAATGACATTACTACATTTCTTAATCTGTTGGCCCTGGGCTTTTGTAAGTAAGACGAACTAACTAATTTTGCTATTACAGGTTCCAAAGATAGGGTTCTGATCCATATTTTGTTTTAAAGTGAGTTATCAGTAGGTTCTTCTGATTGGTCATTTTCCCACAGGTTACATTATGTCTGTGTAAGAAACTAAATATTGTAACAATTTCAATGGGCAACCCAGCAAAAAGATTATGTGCAATAAATTGGCATTGGAAAATGGGAAAGCTGTGTATACAATATATTAGTCAAAATAATTATTAAACTTTAAGCGAACGAAACAAAAAGTATGGAATTCATGCAAACGGAGAAAAAGAACAAAAACAAACAATATATTGGAAATCTTATACTTTGCTTTTTCATAAACTTACACTGTACGCTCCAGCTATGACTATACACGAGGGCTTACACTAAAACAATATTGAACTAACTTCTCAATTCAAATTCACAGTGATTTTAAGAACGCAGGTAAAAACAAAAAAAAGTAAGTTCTAAGATACTCTGTCGAATTATATCCATGAGAAAGAATAAACGAAAATTATTGGATTAAAAAATCACGAAAAAACACTTATTTAAGAATAATAATTTTCTTAATTTCTATGGTGCTGTAAGTGAGTAACAATTATTTAAAAAAAAAGAACAGTAATAACGATACTGAAAAAATTAATTAATGTATTAAAATGATTACATCATTCTTACAACCATTACACAAGTTAAAACAATTTTACTTAAAACGACACTTTGAAATGTATATATTACCTAAAAGACGATATAAATAACATACTTTTACTGTCTAAGTCAATAAAAAAATAGAATCTCTTTTAAGCAGGCCCTTTTTTGATTAAACGAAAACAAACATCAGACAGAAGCCATTAACGAAGAGCTTAACCCTATATATATATGTATATATATATATATATATAATCAAATTAAGTGCTAAGTAAACTGACCACCAAAATTTTTTCAGATGACTTTCGTAATAAAAAGTTTATTGGCACAATTTACGAAGAGTTTAAGATCTACATTCTCATACAAATTTAACCTCCTGCTAAAATCAGACGTGATAAAGTCTGTTAGTTGCTGATATCGACTCATGATAAGTCCTCAATGATTAAAAGAATGATTTATCAAATTGTGAACCTACAAATAAGTGCAAAAATAAACTTGTCTAAAAAATTTATTTTTATTCGATTACAGACTAACGAATCCATCTACTCTTGCTCCACTTTGACGATTTAAATACAGAACGACAAATAGCAAAGTCAAGAAGTTTAACGAAATTACTATTAAAGATGAAAATTTTATTTAAAATGTCCGAATTTGAAAGTGTTACCATTTGCTAAATACATAAGTTAAAAGAACAGAAACGATAAGACGATCAGTGACAATCATTTTTTGTTTTGTATTTGAAAAAAAAATATCCTATACTTATTTTGATTTTATTAAGTATCGTCATGAATAAACAGCTACAAGAATGATGAGAGAACTAACGATGAGAAAATAATATGTTGATACACGAACTGCCAAAACGCACCGTACAGAGGGATTGTTGACAGTTTGCTGTATTTCAAAATACTTTCAGGCCTGATATACTCTCTAAGTAACGTTTAGAGCCGATATTGTATTGTTCTCACAATGTGCGACTGGAAGATGTCGAAAATAGTATTTCGTTCTGAAAAAGTATATAATGTCTAGGTTCGCTCTGTCAAAGCTCTAAGACTCTCTTCAGGAATACTCGGATCTTTTCATTTACAACGAAATTTTCACGATGTGTAAATAAACGAAATGCTTGGCAAAATTTTTACCATTAAAACCTAATTTTCCTGATTGCTGCCACAGCTTTTTGCTGTGTACCTCTATAATAGGAGAATTACCCACGATTTAAAGTATAATCCTTCAGATTGATGATGAATTCATTACATATGACTAAAAAACTAGCACTCCATATTCAAGTGTGTGTTTATAGATCAATTAAGATCAAATAGAAGCTAAGCTTTCCATCTCCTATTCAGTCATAAGAGGAAATATTGATTGATATTGATACGATTGGAACGAGAAGAAAAGTGTAAGTAACTTTCAATTAGTGAAATAATACATTTTTCAGTCTGTGCAGGTAATTGATCAAGTGAAAAAGAAAACCATCTACAACTGGCAACGATCATCTAGACAAACTGATATAAGTTATTTAAAGATCAGATATCGATGAGATAATATGGGAATCGATTTGTAATTTTAGTTGTAATTTGCTGTGAGGTCGGGAGGGAGCGTTGAGTATATAAATACATATGATTGACCGGATCCTGTAACACTGCTTTAAACTAGAAGCAGAGCCGCTTCATCGCGCTCGCTAGTCAGTTATTACGCGTCAACTGTACTTAAGGGTAGTGCTGTATGCCTTATACTGCGATCAATTTTAACGACCCGTTAATTACTACTAAAATACTTTTAATTCTATACTCTAGTGTCCATTTTTTCTGCCCGAAATTCGTCTTAGCTATACGAGAAACTCGACAAGATGCCTTTTATTTGTGGGGCATTACACCACTTAACACTTTGTATTTTTTTAAATTGCCAAACTATAGATTTGGATGGTATACAAATAGAGATCGATGATGAATGAGATCTCGATTGACTAGTAGAATGTACAATATTTTAGATAGAGTTTAAATTTTTATGTGTTAAATTATGTGTTAAAGCATAATGTGCAAGTAAATATTGTGTATTGTGTATTTCTTACCCGTACACCAGTTACAACTGATTTTTACGGGCACCCTCTACCACCTCTGTGTGGAGGGTGTTGATCCTAAACCCCAATTACTAATCCCCTCTATTCCCCACCTTTCCCAGCCAGTCCCGCATTTACCCAGAGCGCACCAAGGCTTTTAACCCCCTGGGTCGCCCTGTGGTGCAGGAA